>PVJX010003797.1:0-103412 GCA_004027295.1 Dolichotis patagonum
CACCCCACCTTTATCTCCCCAAAGGAGGAAGTTGCATGCCTTATGTGGTTCCTCAGATTTGGTAAATCAGAGTCAAATTCTTAAAATTACTCACTTGGGTAACCCAGAGGCATTTCTCAGTGGGAGGTGTGACCAAACAGGCATCGGTTCCCCCCAGCTCTCTACGGTCTGCCCGTCCCCTATTCTAAAAGGAATATAAAAGAACGCTAAAATTGGACTACAGTACATAATGATGATGTCTTGACTTGCGTGAACATGAAGCCATGACAAAATGGCTTTCTATTCAATTCTAAGACCTGGTAAAATAGGAAGTTGAAATTAACCTCAGCCCTTTTATAGTTAAAACCTCAACAAATAAACAGCGGTTTGGTGGCGTGGCAACCTGCCCCTCTCCATCTGCACCCTGCCCTAGATCATTGGAGATGGCTCTTTTGAGTGATTCTCAAGCATACCTGATTCTAGATAAACAGAAGTGACATTCTGTATGAGTGATTTCCTGACCACAGAACTACCACAGAAGTAGCTGGACCCACTCCGCCCTTCCCAGGAAAGAGGTCCCAGCAAGGCACAGTCCCCAGCCCTCCATAAACCGTGTCCATTCTTCCAGCTTCCACCTACTGATATTTCTGGGATGCTTGAAAACATTTGCCAAGAACTTCTGAGGGACTGCCCTGACTACTTATGGAATGAATATGCTGCTTAAACTATTTGAAAGAGAACCATAAAACCTATGCCATTTTTCTTAAAGTGGGGTCTCAAATATAACATGGACATTCTGGGAAAAGTCTGGAAATTAACCATTTTCCCTATGTCAAAAAAAAGTGAAGGTACTGGCTGACTTACATTTTATATCATCTGTTACAATTCTGATTTCCAGGTTTTTAGAAAAAAGCTCAAGGGTCTACTCAAAACATGATGTGTAAAATGGCATTTTCTTACATAAAAAGAAAGAGGGAGACAGACATAGAGACAGAGACAAAGGGAGAGACAGAGAGGCAAGGAAAGAGAGGGAGCAGCAGAGAAAGAGGAGGGTGAGAGCAAGACAGAGAGAAGACAGTTCTACATGAAAGTTCTAGACATTTATTTCTAAAGCATTGCTCCTGCCATTTTACAAGTGAAGTACTGCATATCAAATTCATATTTTGGAGAGAGAGAACATCAGCAGTATTGTTAACACATTCTTTAGAGTAGTAACCAAGCCCCTAGAGCACTCTAAAAGCCAGCTATGATTGCTTAGAGGTTGCAGAAGTAAAAAGTTCTTAAAAGGAGCAAGAAAGGGGTGATGCTTTGTATTAAACCTGATACTCTGCTAAACACACAGTCGTCCAAATTGCTGCGGTCTCCCCGTCCACGATAACACCTCTGCCTGCTCATAGGGGACAAGAATTCCAATGTGCCATCTTCTCAGCCCCTGCTATTTTGGGGGGTGGGGTGGGGCAAGGAAACATCTGTTAAAAGAAAATATCATATTCCCTTTGGTGAAATTTCCCTCTCATAAAAACTATGGGGGAAAAAAAGCAGATTCAATGATGACAGTTTTAATTTGCCCTCTCCAAATGGTGGAATTTTCCATTTAAAAAATTTTTCCTTAATATTTTTCCATTATCAATAAATAAAAGGGAAATGCATTTATCAACCTAATGGTATCAAGAGTCAGTGAAGCAAGGAGAGAATAAGAAATGGAAATCTTCCTTTTGATTTTGACACATAAAGCCCTGAAGATGCCACAGGTAATTTATGTGCCCCTAAGAACACAAGAGAAAAGCACATTGCTGGGGGTTTAGTGTTCTGAGAAGAATGGTATCATTTCACCCTAACCCCATCCTTATCATCTGCCCTAACTTACCACACATGCAATGCTTGCATTGTGGAATCTCTTAAAGTCAATATATACATTGTGAATCATGACTATGATTATTAAGAGCCAGGAAATCCCTGACTTTCCAGGACCTTGTCTTCCATACACCTAAGCAAAGATGAGAGGCAGCCTGCTAGACATCAAGCCTGAGGTCTCTGTGTATGTAAAAGGGCTGCTCGACAGCCAGCCCACTTCACAGCTGTGCACGTGGTTATTTTATGGGGAGATTTCTTTGGGAATTTTCCACTCAAACAAAAGAACCTCCCCCACACAACTGAGCTTGCTAAGGGCCTGGCTTTCTGTCTTGCTCTGTAGAAGATGCCGGCAAGCCTTGCAAGAGCCTCACGTGTTAACCACAACAGAGAGCTATTGGCCCAGAAACTGTACCAGGCAGATGCCTGCACATCCCACAACACGACTCACATCTAGAAAACGCCTGGGGAAGCTCATTCCCGCTGTCCAAGGAGGGCAAGGAGCTACCACATCCGCTGCTGGCTGCCTGCCCTTCTCTGCAGATGTGTTGTTTATCTTCCGCTTTGAGTTGAACAAGCCTGCTTCTTTGACAAAGGGCTGTTACTGTGACCGTATCATATACAGCTGCGCACTGCACAGCAAAGAGAAGATGACTGCATTTCAGATCCTCAGAAGGGTATCGCACAGCAGCCACTGACGTCAGCACCTCTACCATGTAAACGAACCGTGCCTATTATCTAATTTGGCACAGTGGGGTTTATGCAATTATTGCATTTCACAGTGTTTTTGCAATTGCTGGCAAGCTCCATGGGGCAGGGAGACCTGCATTCTTTATTGATTTGCAGGTATTATACATGATGTGATGGCATCCAGGCATGCCTACCATTGCTTTGTATTTTTTAAAATAACATATATTAGATACAAAACTCACAAATAATCTTAAGGGAAGACCCTGAAACATCTGCCCATTTACCTGGAGTTGTGTGTCTATGTAAGCATTTGTGTGTATCTTCAAGCCTAATGGGTGGGCAGGTAAAAAACAGCATAGCCAAAAGTTATTGTTTAAAAATAGTGTGCTACATTTAAGGATGCAAGTAAGTGTGGTTTGAAATTTTTTTTTAAAATTGCATCTGCACTAAATATTTGCAAACTTTCTTTTCTTGGCGTGAATCACTATAACATCTATTTACACAGCATTTACAATGCATTAGGTATTAAAAGGAACCCAGAGATAAAGTATATGGAAGGATGTGTAAAGATTAAATGCAAATACTATGTTGCTTTATACAGTGTTCTAGATTTGAGCATCTAAGGATGTTGGCATCCTTGTGGGTCCAGGACCCATTTCCCATGGATACCTAGAGAACACCGCCTATACAGCTATGGATATCTATATGCGTAACTGTGTATCCTCTATCTCTTGTGCACCAAGGCTTCTCCATCCAGATCTCTCTACCTGCAGCTGTGATTCAGCAGGTGGGCGTGGCTGTGACTCAGCAGGTGGGCGTGGCATGAGACTGCATTGCTAATGAGCTTCCTCTGAGCATTCAGGAAAAGCCAGGGCTGCTGTGGGCGGCCTCCGTGCGCGGTGGCCCCTTGAGGCGAGGGCAAGGTGGCAAGTGGGCTCCACCCTGGTACTTACCCTGCATCTGGCTCTGAGGCTGAGGGTTAAAGGCAGTGGAGTGGTTCACTCGAGGGTTGGGCGTGGGGGCTGGGTGGTGCGGGCTGACCCTCATGGCCGTGCGCCGCAGCTGCTCCAGTTCACTGAGCCGCTCTGAAAAGGACAAGCTCCCGGGCTTGGTCTGATCATCTAGTTTCTGACGATGTCCTATTGTGGGGAGCAGGTAGGGAGAGGGAAAGGGAAGGAGGGAGGGAAGAGATCAGAAAATGCATTGTGGAATTTCTAAAGCTGGGGCGGGGGTCTTACTTCTCCCCTCCCTCTGCCCTCACCCACAAAGTGTAGACTCACTAGAGATTTACCCCTGGGGAGATGCGCTGCCTGTAGAGGTTCAAGGCGTTCATCCCCCAGCACTCTAGCGCCCCTTTCATCACCCTGGCCACTGGGTGCGCCCTGCACCCGCTCCAGCCCACTGCACCACTTCGATTGAGCAGGACACAGGCTGGTGCGGCCTTGGTGGAAGCAGTGGTGGTAAAAAAGGAAGCTTCTGGCACATGGCCAAGTGCTGTGCTGTGGGCTGAGCTGTGGCAGCCTCAGAGGCGTGATCCCCATAGCCTCAGAATGCTGCTCCTCACTGCAAAGACGACAGTGGTAAGGTCTGAGAGGCTTCCTGGGTGCTGGGGCATAGCTGCATGCCCCTTCCAACAGGAAATGGGGCGGGGTGGCCAACCCACAGCCCAGGGACTCAGATTTCCTGGTACATATTGGGCAGCCCCTCTTCCTTTCCACAAAGGCTTATTAGAAGCTTTTTTCTTCTCAAAGCCCACTCCTGGGGGCACCCCTAAAAGGGAGTGGGACGGAAAGAGAAGCCTGGGATTCCTCCAATGTTCCCAGAGGGCTGGGCCTAAAGGAGTCCAGTGGAGCCATCAGCTAGCTGATTGGGTGAGCCTTCCCTGGGGGACTCAGGATCCAGGGTGGCAAGGGGGATTCTCAGTGTCTGAAGGAACCATAGATGTCCTTCATGTTCCTCATCAAAACTGCTGTCACCAGGAAGTGGCAAGCAGAGGGGCGTACATGAGATGGATCAGGAGGGCTGCATGAACCTCCAGTTTTCTCTCTGAATCTACCACCAAAATCCTATTAAACTGGAGATGGTAGCATTGGGGGTACCATAAAAGGGACACAGGACAAAAGGCTTATGTGATTCCATTCTCACTCAAAGAGGATGGCTTCTCATTCCTTCCCTAGCCTTGAGGTTTGTTTGAGGACGGTCCTTGATCCATGTTACCGAAACCCCTGATTGTCAAGCAGCCTCAGAACAAGACTGGAGAAGCAGCCAATTTACTGCCCCCAGAAAGTTCCCCTTCCTGTTCCCTCCCCCAAACCTAAATTAAAATGGGCACCCTGGACTCCACTCCCCACAGCCCAAGGTAGGAATGGGGTTGGGGGCAGCCCATTTTCCTCTCACTTGCCACTGCTACAACTATAAAATTAAATTGTATAACTTTTGTTATGATTCCAAATCTCCATGGCTTGCCATTTCTTCCTGCTACAGGGCCCCTTGGCACTGTTGACGGTGTCTCAAATTCCAGACCAGAAAAAGGGCCCACTATATTACAGTGATTTTATCATTAACAAGACCTATTTGGCTCCAAAAGGAGGAAAAATACTTAAGCATAATATTTGTGTAGTTCAAATGCAACGCTCCCTCTTTTCATGTGTCACCAAGGCAAATCTGGACTCTGATTCAGCGCTCCAGCCCACAACACTCGACTTGAACGCAAACACCCTGAGTCACGCAGGCCCGGCCGGCACACATGTGAGAGGCCTCTTATGGGCTGAGTATTTTAAGCACCAGCTCTGTGGACAAAAGGGGCCAGGTTCCCGAGCAACCATGTCATCCCTTTCCTTCAGAAATAACAAAACTACCTTTTTCTAGAACATTCTATTTCATTCAGTCATGGCATAATTCAGTGTGCCCAGATGGAGACTTCCTTAGTCCTCCCACCTCTCATCTTTGTGACAGGCCCTCACTTCCTGATGGTCACACACACACACACACACACACACACAAATCTGAAGTTTCCTTTGCAGAAAAAAACATGCAATGCTAACTCAAAAACCATCTAAAACATAATTCTGCCCTGTAAATGCTTGCCACAGCTGAATGCCTAGTATTAGGAGTCAAGGGAAGAAAATGGCAGGAAACAGGTTTCTGGAGAGTTCTATGGTCTCAGAAAGAATGCCGATCAGCTAGGGCTTCCACTATGTCTTCTCTGCATTTCAACTTCACATTCCTTGGGCACCCAGTGGCATTTTGGAAGAACCCTGTGCGAAGGACACCGGGTGACCCAGGGAAATCATTCTGAATACACGGCATTGGGTGTGGCAGCATGTTCGGCCAGTCTTGGAAGAAAGGCTATCTATTAGTGCATCTGCTTCAGCACACTCGGGGACATGTGCCACTGAGAAACCAAACAGGAATCAAGTCGTTACAGGCAAGCCCTTCTGTGGCCAGACACATGTGAGATTATTATTTTTTATTAGTCCCCCTCATTACGCTTAAAAAAAGACTTTTAATGCGAGCCATTTCTATACCAGCTGACACCTCCCAAAATCATAGTCATTTACAGAGATTAAGTGACGACTGTCTGCTTTCGCAGGAATGTTTGGGCACAACTCTCAGAGAAAAACAATTCTTCACTCTAAGCTGTTTCCTAAGCTCTGGGAGTCTCGGGCTCAGTTTAACGCGGAAGATTGGGGAAGGGTTCATTCCATGCGCTTCCCACGTGCACCATGGGAGTCAGCCCGAGCCTCTGCCACAAACTTGACCCCCACGCTCACCACGGTACTAGAGAATTGCAACACCAGGCCTACGGGAAATGAAAAGCATCATCATGTTCAAGGTGTGGTCCAGACACATTTATAAGCTCCAGCTGAGGAACACCTAATTCTTCTTTTCTGAAACCACCAGGTTTCAGGTGCCAAAGAGCAATATTTTGTAGGAAATATAGGAGCTTCCGATACAAACTCTCAGGCTGGGAAAACTAATGCTTTACATCTTCAGTTTCCTGTATCTGCATGCTATTAAATTGTCAATTTGCTCCCTGAATTTTAAATAGAGGAGTATGGAAAATGCTCACTATGAAATTCACTTTTCTTCTTTCTGAGTACTGGGCCCTGGAGGACAACAAGGAATTCAACTCTGGATCAAACCACTAGTAAAATTATGATATCGCCATCAACATATACAGTACATGCTGCGGCCTGGTTTTTTGAGCAAGTTGGAAATCAGTTGGGGATGTTCTCAGGGTGGCTACCACCAGGTTTCATGCTGTGGCGTCTTACTGAATCTTCAGCAGAAGGGCCTTAAATTCACCATTTTCACATTTTTGAAAAACAGTACTAGATTGGAATTTTATTATATTTGCAATCATTAGAAGCCAAGAAGAAAAGGGAAAGGGGCAAAATATAATAAAAATAAATGAATGCCATTTGCTAAATTTTACTTCATTCCAAAGACAGGTTTGTAGTTTTCTGGGATGGCTGCCCATTAGGACATCCCCAAATGTCACAATCTTTTCTGATAGATAATGAGAACAGCTTTCATTTTGCTCCTGTAAAATCTACACTAAACAGACACATATCGTATTGATAACTCAGTGACCTTTTCCATGGCACTGCTGGGATCTGTGGCTGAGAGTTACTGAAATACACTTATGTGTGATCTCCTATCAGTGAAAAACACAAGGCAAACTTGCCACCTTTGGGTAGAGAGAATACAGAATATTCTGGCAACCAGCAACCCATCAGTCCATGTTCCGGATATGGGTGTGGTTACCAGTTTTCTTGATAGATTGCCCACACAAAAATTAAAGAGGTTTAGACTAAAAGCACTGTCAGAATGAGCTGCTGGGAAAAAAAAAAAAATCATACAAAGCGTGTGTATAAAATCACGTTTCTCCTAAAAAGACACGTGAATCTCATACACTCGCTGTTACATGGATATCTACATTTCAGAAGAAGTTTGCCAGCCACCCTGATACTAAGTACATGGACATAAAAACACAGAATCATCCTTCCTTTGATTTGCTGCAGTTTTATGGCTATGGGGAAAGAAAACGTGTGTGTGGGTAGAGAACAGCTCACTTTTCCTGTGAACTCTGGGTCCCAGGATCGTTAGGATTTTAAAGCAATGGTACTGCATGTGAATGGTATCCTTCTGTGAAG
This sequence comes from Dolichotis patagonum, assembly GCA_004027295.1. Taxonomy (NCBI): domain Eukaryota; kingdom Metazoa; phylum Chordata; class Mammalia; order Rodentia; family Caviidae; genus Dolichotis; species Dolichotis patagonum. Next base: position 7,680 of record PVJX010003797.1, read on the forward strand.
TCTTTTGCAGGTGGTGAAATAACCTCTCCTCAGAGCAAACCTAGCCATCTGGTGGCTCATTCAATGCTGAGAAATCCAGTCTAATATTACAGATCATTGGGATATTATGCATATAATATATCACGTAAAATAAAAAACATGACACGTGTTCATGTATCATCCTAGTACATACCACATATGCACATGTGTATACTGTCCAATGTTCTATAAATACAGACAGCCTCACCCCTCTATTTGGCCTCTATTATTAAGCTAAAAGAACAACACAAGGTTGCTCTCCTGCAGAACTAGAAGAGGACATAGAAATCAGCCTTTTAAACCCACTGGTGGGAAATGAGGTTCAGAGAGATTCTGTGTTGCTTAACTAGTCTCATACAGCAGGTTACAGAAAGGGTGCAGGTCCGAAAACACACCTAATAGCTCACGAGCCCCCAGCGCACCCACATTCTTTTTTCCTGGAACACGAAATGAAGAGATAAGAGGCAATGGGTGCTCCCTAGTTTTAGATCACAGGAGCACTAGGGCTGCCTGTCTTTATAGTCCAGCTTCCCGGCCCAGTTTGTGTGTAGAATTAGCCAGCCCTGTGCAGGGATACGTGGTAAACGGGCAATTCCACACCCGCGTGGGCATTCCAGGGAGGTTCCGGCTTGGTGGGCCTCCAACAGATGGATTTCTAGGAAGACTGAGGAAGCACACTGGGAATGCATGGTGGGGGAAGGAAAGGCATGCAGGTGCAGAGTGAGGGAGGGAGGCAAGGAATGTGGGGGGAGGGGTTCCTCCAGCTGACACATCCAACTCCTCCACTGCATCCCTTCTCCTGCCTGCTTTTAATCTGCAGGGCACTGGGAAATAAATACCGAATACAGGGTCCTTCAGTATCTGTGGGAGACTGCTTTCAGGACTGCTGCAGACACCAAAGTGCTGGGATGCTCAAGCCCATTTTATAAGTGGCCTAGTATTTGCACTCAACTTAGGCACACCCTCCCCTGTACTTGAAATCATCTCTAGATGGCTTATAATGCTTAATAAATTGTGGATGTTCTGTAAATAGTTGCTCTCCAGGTAGCTTGAGAATAGCAACAAGATAGAAAGCCTGTATATACAGACACAATATTTGTTCGTATTTTCCATCCGTGCTTGGTGGAATCGGCAGAGGCAGTACCCGCAGGCATAGAGGGCTGGCTGCAAGTCCCCGCAGTGTTCAGAGGAGGTGTCGCTCGGCACTGCGTGATACCCTCAATTTGGTGATAAATGTTGGATGGTTTTTTTTCCTTCATCTTTAAAACTCTGGAATATAGACAGATCAGATAGCAAGGCCCAAACATTGCCCTGCCAATGTTTGAGGGTGTCCAACTATAATCAGACAGAGTCCATGAAGGTCAAGCTCACAGCAGTGAGGGGAGTCTGTGAAGGGAGCCCCCAGGTTGTCCAGTAGGAAGCAACTCCTGCCCCGCCCTCTGAGAGGGGGCTTCAGAGAATGGCAGGAAAGGGTCACCTGGAACCTATTATTCCACTCCAGAAAGGCAGCAGTTAAGACCTGGGCGTGCCCCTGAGGGTCAGGATGTTAATGCAGGAGCCATAATCCTCCCTCCTCCCGAGCAGCACCATGGCACCAGGGAGATACCACTGCTGGCCTGGTGTTCAAATGTTCTCCCTCTGGAACCCGAGTTTCCTCCAAACCCTACTGTGGACAAAAGCGAGTCTCTTTATCACCCCGCCTCCTTATCTAGAAGCCTGGCATTAAAGGACCAGCATGGATTTCTCCAAGGGGCTCTAAAACCATCCATGGCAATTACATTTGCCGCAATTTTGTACTGCCTCCGTTCTTGAACAACTCTCAGTGTGGCATTTTCCTTTCTCCTTCTCCCCTCCCCTCCCCTCCTCTCTTCTCCTTTCCTCTCCTCTCTCCTCTCCTCTCCTCTCCTCCCTTATACTGAGGATTAAACTCAGGGCCTTCACACTGGGCTATATCCCTGACCCATTTTTGTATTTTATGTTGAGGCAGAGTCTCACTAGATCACTAATTTATTCAAGCTGGGATTGAATTGGAAATCCTCCTGAGTCTGCCTCCCTGAGCACTGGGATTACAAGTGTGTATCACCATGCCCCCACTTAAGCACAGTCTTTCATGAGCAACTTACTATGCATTATGCTTCTCAAAGATTTTTGTGTACCTCTCAGGCAGGTACTGGGCCTGTGGGACCAGTTCCAAGTCTGACTATCAAGACAGTCCTCAGAACTCCATTTTGGCACCCACAGTGTCTTCCAGTTTGGGCTCTCACCTGGCTGGCAGTTGAGATAAAATGACACAGGAATTTGCTGTCCTTTTGCTTTCTGCTGTTATATCCATTGCCTCGTGGACAGGTAGTTTTTAGTGACCATGGATATCAGTTTTTGTGGATCCTCTCTCTCCTGTAGTCCTGAGCCTTCCTGTGACCCCACCTAGCAGGACATTTCCTTCTCCTGCCTCTTCCTTTATGGCCCTAGGGTTGAGTCCAGAGGAGGCAGGACATTAAACTCACATTAAAAGCAGCTAAGAAACTGTCAGAGGCTGCAGCTGGGAAGTAAGAAAGCCACTCCTCGGACTGTCATTACCCTCCTGCATCTACACGCAGGGCTTTGCTCTCCTTTCTCAGGCTCTTCCCACCTAAGTCACGCTGAGAGTACTAAGATGTCTTACCAAGAGAAGTACTCTCTTGGTAACATTCTCTGCCTACTAGGGGACTCCTGGAGACACAGCGCCTTACCCCAGGAGAATCATGCACAGGACCTACACTGCCTCTGGCCAGGAAAGTCTGGTCTCTAGCAGGATACCAGTAAGCATCTTCCCACTGTACAGGAGGCCCTCTTCCATGTGTTCCCTACAGCATGGTTCTGCAATGCCCATCGCATGGCATAAAGCATGCATTTCAGGGGTCAGGCTGGTACTTCACTAGACCTGCTTCCTAAAGTGTGTGCTCCCCGCCTGAAACCAAAACACAGATGGGCTGAAGTCAGCACTCCATGCCAGCCACACCAGCCGGCTTTCCAGTGCCCTGGGCCCTGGTCCAGCTGCCCTCAGATACCTGATCATCCCCCTTAGGGAGCCGCTCAATGCCACCTTCTCTTTAAGCTGCGGACCCCCCCCCCCCCGCCAGCTTTGACTTCCTCCTCAGCATTAGGCAGTGTCACTAAGGGTGTGCCTGTTCCCACATGTCTGCAAGGTTCAAGAAGACAAGGACTTTGTTTCTTTCCCTCATGGCTGTATTCCTAGCCTAATTACACCCGGCACACAGTAGGATTAGTAAAAGACGAATACACGCTCAGACCCTTTGTGCTTGGTGCCAGCCCATCGCCTCCAGCTGGGTGTGGAAAAGAAAGGTTCATCTGGGGCAGGGGAACCTAGAACTACAGTTTCAGTTGCAGTGCAGCTGTGGCAAAACTGCTCAGGGAAAACATCATCAGGTAGCAGACTGTTTCACAGAGAACTGCCTCATCTTGGAAGTTAAAAGTCAGCAAAATACATCTCCATTTTCCTTTCATCATACTGAAAACTAAAAGTAGATGGGCAGAGGGCCCTGGTGTGGAGGGCAACGCTCACCTGGACCCAGGAGGACAGCAGGAGCTTGGCTCCTCTCTCCAGTGTGAGCATTTCATGCACATGTTCACGGGCCTGCACGTACTGCAGGCATGCCCTGTACTCCTATCACATGCTACATAGATCATGGACTTATACAACATGCACACACAGATTACATACATCTGTCACACAGTATACCCATAACCACACTTACATATATCACACACCACACAGACCACGGACGTACACCACACACGTTACATGCCACATAGATCATGTATGCTTCACACATGCACACGCATATCACATACATCTGTTACATGATATGCACACACATACATATATATATATATACCATACGTCACACAAATCATGGACTTACATATGCATACTGTATACTTCTATCACATAATCTACACATATACCCACAGCATACATACACATACCACAATATTCCAAGCATGTCCACACATACACGTACACGTACACATGATGCATGTACATATATTCCCATCAGACACATCACACATATCTCACACACATCCCGCAATATACTTATGCATGTCACAAACATATACTCATCACACACATTCACATAACAGGTAAAATTTGTGTTACATATATATCATATATGCACACATGCATTCATATATTACTTATATCACATATACACACATAAATCACTTGTATGTATACATGTATCACACAATATGTGCATACATAGATCACATACATATACACAGCAAAATGCATGCATACAACATGTACATACAACATATATACATCACGCATATTCATATACACATACACACCACATACTCAAATTGCACACTGCACACATACATATACAATAATATACACATACATACACATATCATATAGATACACACATCGCACACATCACATACTTACATCACACACATTCACATGTCCACACATCATATCCTTACATCTCACACAAGAAGCAACCATCGATGTTTCGGGCAAGCATGAAGACACAGGCATGGGGGATGACAATCGGGCTCAGGAACAAAAGCAGCTGAGGCAAGGCAAGATCTACAACTAACAAAGCTTCGGGCCCAAGGCTGCACAGGGCCAGGCCTTCCTCTCCCTGGATCAGGACCCCAAGACCCAGGGGACAAAAGCCAAACCAGCTCTCAGCTTCCCAAGTTCAAAGCTGGCTCCCAGTCACAGGCAGTGAGTCCACAACTCACTCCAATGGGCTGGGCTGGGAGACCTGCCCCCCAAAGCAGAGGAGGGGGACTCTGCAGTCACTGGGCGCTCTCTGTCACTTCTGATCTGTCTGGTGACACAGCCACAAATTGGTAGCTTAGGATCTCACTCCGCCTGGTGTCTGACTCTTAGCCAGAGGTGGCCCTCTGTGGGTGCAGTGGGGACAGGTGAAGTTCTGGCTCCTAGCTGTGATAGACAGTATTATCCACCAGCCTCTTCTGGGCACTGTGGATCAGGTCCCTCCCAGGCAGCGCCCCTAGTGGACAGGCTTTGGGGATACAGACCAAGTCCAGGGGCTTGTCAGCTGCCTCTGTGCCATCCTGTGCACAGCCCTCTTCCCTGTTTGTAGGCGTCTGCGGCCCCTCCCCCAGCAGCAGACATTCTGCATCAATAGCGCAGTCCTGACTGGCTCTGCACGGAGACCCAGCTACACTGATACCCATTCAAGGCTGAGAGACACTCTAGTCAAGCCTCATTGAATAAGTGTATGAACAGCCTTTCCTGGGGCTGGACTTACTTGCGGTTGTGGGGCGCTGGTCACCTAGCAACCTGCCTAGTGATCACTACCTCTCCATGCTTATAAAAAGAGGGAAGGAAACCCCTTTTTTACAGTTCTGCCCAACCAGTCCCAGGGCCTTCCTAGCAGCCAAGGAAGGGCCCCTGATTCTCACCTCTTTCTCCAGTCATAAACATCCCGGGAGTTCTGGGCTGGCCTCAAGGAAGAGGGGATGAGGAGCCAGCCAAGGGCCATGGAGAGATGCGGAGCAGGCCTGGCTGGCAGGGAAGGCTTACTAGTAAGACATCCAACACAGTTTCTATGAACCATCAGCCTTTCTTCACACATCCAGAAACAGGCTTTTAGGATGCTGGGGGCATGACAACTCCATCCAGGGCTGAGGCTGCCTTTTACTCACTATTGTCATCAGGAAGTTGAAAGCAGCCACCAGCAGTGAAGGGACAACAGGGGTGGTTACCTGAAGGGACATGCAACTATTCTCCTTGGGTGCCGTAAGAGCTGTAGCACGGTGAGGAAAATGTTGGTCCCTCATCTACTAGGTGATGTTGGGAGGGAAAATTCTATTTATTCCAAGACACAAGTGCCCCACTTGCCCTGGTGGCCACATCTGAGTCAGCTGTGGGATAGAGAGAGGAGACAGGGCTACTTCCCTAGTAAATCCGGGGACATTCACCCATGCATACCCCCATCCAGATCTGAAGGTAACAGACCCTGCTCCTGGCCTGTCCTCACTTTGGGACTCTGCATCCGAGATGCCGGCCTTGGGTCCATCCACACTCCCAGCTCCTCTCCGCTGTGTTGGCAATAGGGAAACCACCTTTTCCAGTGTGTTTTGAACTTTTCTTTCCTTTTAACACCCTCGAGGGTCTCTCTTGTGTGCAAATACTCAGGTGCGGTAAAGAAAATTCTGAGCTCCTTGAAGGGGCCCCACAAGGATGGCAGACTGGGCTGGCTTTTCCCAGCCTGAAGAGGCCTCGCCCCTTCCCTCCCCTGTCTCTTCCCCACCCCCAACTTTTATTATTATTATTATTATTTTTATCCACTTCTGCTTCCTTCATCTTCTTTGCAGCTGGAGCAGAGAGATATAGTAAAGCTACTGTATAGGATTTTGAAAGCAGGGCCGCTGAGAGCTTTCCAAACTCCATACAAGCCGGTTATTCTCTGGCTTGTTTTCTTTGGCTTCAGGTTAGTAGCGCAGAATGAGTCAAACAGTATTAACTTTCAATAGGGAAGTGGTGTGGTCAACCAGAGCTGTTTGCGGCTAGATTGTGAAGATAGGTAGGGCAGGTAATGAAGAACAGCCCGTAAGACTGCGAGGGGGCCCAGGAGGGAGGCGCCTCCCTCACAAAAAGGCTCCAATAATTAAGTCAACACAGCTCACACCATCCTTTTTGAGTTGGCTGAGGAATTAACACCAAGGTCTCTGACCGGCCAGCTTTGGGAAGTTGGCCACGTCAAGACTTGGACAATTGAGCACTTTGTGGGTTTAAGGGTATCTTTTTTTTTTTTTTTTTAAATGTTGCCAAAGTCATGAGAAATCTAGTTAAGATGATTTCCCCTACTTATAGCATGTCACTGTGTGTGGAGTTTTACTCCTCTCTTTTCCCCAGCTTGGGGTGCGAGGGCTCCTCCCTCCTCCTCCCCCTCCCCTTCCCTCTCTTCCTTCTTCTCCCCCCTCCCCCCCTTCCTTGTCCCCTGCCACCCACATCATCATCTCCATCCTCACAGTAAACCACAGAAGACCAACAGCTCTTTTTCTCCAGGCCAGAAGATACTGCTTTCAAAACACAAATGCTCCTTTAAACACAATATCCTATTTTTAGGGGCTGATAAAAACCTTAAAAATACCAACCTCTCTCCCTCTATAGATGAGACACCTGAGGTTGAGGAGGAGATACAAGCTGCAGAGCTGCAGACCCAGGGCCAGAACCCAGGCCCACACTCTCTGGGCAGCGCTTCCCACCAAGCCTGCCTCTCCTTCGCCCTGGGCTCAGGATTCCTTTAAGTTCAACACAGCAGCTCCCAGAACAGCCTAGCCCTCAAGACTCAGATTTCAGTGGTTTCCAGTTCTTTCTCCCCACACTCAGCTACCTATTTATTTTGAAACTGGCTGAGTTACCCAAGGAGTAGAGGAGATTTCTCTGATCTTGCCCATGCTGGGCAGACGGCCTGCATGTCAGCAAATGGACCTGACAGGGAGCCGGGCCTTGGAAGAGTCTCACTCTCAAGCAGCTGCAGTCTTTGAAACTGGCACCTCAACGCTCAAGGGTATAGTGTTTCATCTCCCTGCAACCTAATCCAGAAACCTCAGGCAGCACCATATATAAAAAGCCACGGTGGGGGGAAGCGAGGCCCGAGGTCCCGGCAAGCAGCCCTGGGACCGTGTCCCGAGCTCTGCTGCTCCCAAGCCACTGGCCGTGTTTCACTGAAGGGACATGGAATAGTCACAGTTGTAGGATGAAATTGTTTTTTGGTTTTGGAAAAGATGAAAATATACTCAAATAAAACTCGTCTCACGCCAGGTGGCCAAGATTGCTTTGCTTGTTTCTCACATTTTTAAAAGGTAGACTGACACAGGCAAAGGATATAGGACGATATGCTCATGGCACAAGGCAAAATTTCTAAAAATATGGATTCACAGTGCTGGCTGACTTAAATGTCTATTTCTTCACTGTGATTTTTTTTTTTTACTGGCCCTGAAGGAAGACATGATGAAATGAAATCTATCTTTAAGAAACCAATCAATATTTTATTTAATATCCCTAAGATTTTTATGTATTACATGCAAAGTGGAAATAGTTTTACTATCATTTTCATTTATTTAATGTGTAACATATTTCTATTATCTAGAAGATAAACAGTTTAAAACACACTCTGATAATAGTATCTCAATTTATACAAAAAACCCTATGTAGTGGAGAGACCTCTATTATTATTATCATTATTATTTTCATCTTACAGATGACAGTGAAAGCTTCTAGGTGCTAGGAACCTTGGCAAATTGCATTTCAGCTTATGTTCCTAATTTTCAGTTAAAAACAGAACTGTGTTTTGATTTAAAAAAAAGACTTTGATTATTCAGAAAAAGCCCATTTTTCCCCCTAAAGAACCTGGGCAATATGGCTAATGCAGTTTGCATCATGAGGAACAGATTTATTGAAGCTGGTTTAGTGCTTCAGTGTTTGGAGTTACTAAGAGGTAGATCAGAAGGAAGAGAAAAAAGCCCTTATTGTACTATATCCTCAGGACCAAATTCACCAAGTTTGGGCTTCTTTTCTTTTCTTTTCTTTTCTTTACTTTTCTTATCTTTTCTAAAATCTTGGGAGAATCCTTGGGCAAAATTCCATTTGTTTTCCTGGGTATGGGTGGTGGGACAGTACAAAAAGCACCTGCAGGTGTCCCTGGCATGTGCTTTTGTGGTAAGAGGTACTATTTAGGGAGACATCCGTGCCCAGCCCAGGGCTATGTCCTTGGTGTATAAATTCCTTCACTCTGCATAGAAAATCCCAAGACAGGGATGCCATCCTCCTGGTTTTACACCTGAGGAACAGGGAGGGTGGTTAGGGGTTTGGGGGTGGCTCACGTAGTCACCATAGAGAGCCAGCTTTGACAGCTGGGCTGTCAGCGCCCATCCCAGCCTGTCTGTTTTCATCATGACTTCCCTGTGACTTAAGTGTCCGGAAGCCCATTCTCCAGAGGGAGAAACTGAAACACATATGGGGAAGCAGCAGGAATCAGCCCTGAAGTCAGGTTTGGCTCCAATCTCCCGTCTCACTCCCCGCAGCTGCCTGGTGTCCCCTGTGCAATCTGATTCACTTCTGAAATGCTGGGTCATTCCCAAAAACATTGTCAGGTAAGAGTGAAAGATGTCACTGCATATTTCTCCTTAAAATGAATGGATTAGAAATATCCTAGAACCACTTAAAGGCAATTAACATTAAAGAGATAAAAGAACACATCTAATAGGGCCATATAGTACTTAAGAACCCACGTATTTCAAATATTTACTTTTATCTTGAACAATCACAAGACGACTTATAAATCATGGTGAATGAAAATCACAGTGAAATCAAGTGAGTAAATAAAATATTAAATGTTCAACATTTCAGTACAGGAAAGCACATGTGAATGATTTTGGTAACAGTGCAGGCTTTAGAGAATACTCACTTTAATGGAACCAGAGTACAGATATGTGTAACTCACAGAAACACCAAATTAATGTTTTGCCAGGAATTGACTTTATAGGGATGTGGGGAGTCAGTGGACTAGTTCTATTATGTTACTTTTACAGAAAGGCAAACAGAAAAGAACTTTGTTTAGGGTACTTAAACTTTTTTCTCTTATAGTGAGTTTCGCCTATAGAGGAATATGTACTGTCTCCTATTGATTATAGCGAATTTTCTGAACGATACTGTATAACTTTCATATTGAAAAAGACCTTCCCATCCAACCAAACACCAGGGTCCCATGATGTACCTGACAAGACAGCTGTTAACACACACTAATTACACTTAATTCACCCTGCCTGTAATAGCAACATTTTATAGTTGATAGCCAAAGAGCAAGCCTTTTTTAAAAAAATTGTTTTAAAAGAAAAGCATATGGAAAGAACAGAACTCGGAAATTGTAAATTAGCTCAGCTGAACTTAAACACAGATTCAGGATAAATGGGGGTGAGTTTTACTTATGTATTCAAAACTTCTAGAAATTTCTCTTTTTTCTTTTGTTTTGGTAGAAGTGGCAGGGTTTGGAGCGATCCACTAAATCAACTTCTTGCTAATGCCTTTCCTCATTGCATGGCTTACAGGAAAAAAACTCCAAGCCTCTGGGAAAATGCAAGGAGAGTTTTACAAAATGAAAAATGGAAAGTGACCGGTGGATGAAAATAATCAAAATCCACCTGAAAGCAGGGAGTCATACCCATTACAATGCACCATAGTGCTGTTATGTCGCCTGCAATCCATTAGAAGGCTGCTAGGTCACTCACCCCCATGGGAGATGCACCAACAGCTGCGGGACCTGACCACCCCACTCAGAGGCCAAGCCACAGAGCACACAATCAGTACACACTAGGAAACTCAAGGGTGGCTGGATGTGCATCTACGCCTGAGAACCTGCAGTATGGTTAGAGACCCAGGCACCCGGGGAGAGGAACTGTACTCCCCTAGTACCATCCGTGAGCGCCACGGCTGACAGTAGTCAACCAACCTCGGATTAAAACAATTTGAAAACCATGTAGAAACTTTCTTATCCTTGTTCCTCAAAGTATAGGTGGTATAACAATGATTTATATTGTATTAACACTGTATTAGCTGTTATGCACAATCTGGAGATGATCTAAATTATACGGGAAGATATGTGCCAATACTATACCATTTGATATAGAGAATCCAAGGATGTGCAGATTTTGATCCTTGGGAGGGATTCTAAAACTAATGTCTTGGGGATCACTGAAGATGCCCTACAAGAATCATGCTTTTTTTTTCTACAAAGGAAGAGACCCTGATTCAGCTACACACATATATTAGAAGCACCTAAGCGTTAGATGTCAAGTATCAACTTTTGATGCTACCCAGGCATGATTTTTCCCTGAGTTTTTTTACCCAGTGCAGTGTTTGAGAAGAAGCCCATTTTACCCTGTAGGGACTGTGTCCAGAGTATTTCCAAGGTCCATGATATGCCAGAAAAGAAAGTTTTATTGGGTCTAAATCCAAAACAACTAAAACAAACAAAAATCAAAATACATAAATGTTTAATTAAATGTCAAAAAATGCAACGTTATAGCAACTTCATGAATTTTTAAATTTAAGCTACACAGACCTTTTTTTGTTTAGGGAGTTTTCTCATTTCCAAAAGGATTCCAAGACTAAACACAAATCATAGCTGACCTCTTTCAATACTCGCCATGTGCCAGACAGGGTTCTGTGAGAGCCACAGAAGCTGCGGCATTGTCTCCCAACCCCATGACACTCGGACGGCCACTGCCCCTGTTGTACAAAAGCCTGCTAGGCCAGACACCCACCCAGGTGTTGGCGCCCCAAAATCAGCAAGTGCAAACATGGGAACTCAACTTCTGGTCAAAATCCCATGTTGATGGCACAGAAGTCAGGGCCACAGGAAATGAAATGAGTTACTCATAGCCAGAGAATTTCAAAAACAAATTACAAAGCCCTTTCCAAACTTTACAGCAAAAAATGATACTTAATGTAGAAGCCGGGTGCTTGCGGATTTGTCTGCTGTGATGTAGGGTGGCATCGCCCAGGAAGGAGGCTCGGGGGTTGCGGCCTGTGATAGGGCCCCATTTGCGAGGAACCTGTGGTTCTGTTTTGCTGACAATATTCTGTTACCCCTTTGGAGTAGGAACTAATTTAGAGATTATCTCGTCCTATTGCTTAGTTCGACCAAAGAGGAAAATGAGGACTAAAGTACTTAAGATAATTGCCGAAGTTCACACCCACAGGTCTGGTGGCGCCAGTGTGAAAACTCATGCCCCTGAATTCGGGATCCATAAATCTTTTTACACATTTTAAGATTAAGGAACGGAAGCCTAACTGCCGATAGGCATTTTTGCCCCTTTTAGCGTATCATATAATAAACTCTAACAAGTACAATATGTTGGTTTCGATCTCAGCTTCCCAGGCATGGTATTCGTAATACTGATATGATGTTGCAATGATGTGCATGGGACAGAGTCAAAGTAATGGTTTAAGTTTCATTCTCTGTTTCTTCTTCCCTCTCTCATGCTCCCTGCCTTAGATCATTTCTTTGGGTATTTACTTATACCTGAAAGGAACTCTGCTTTTCTTTCTTCCTACAGTAACACAAATGCTTTCGAAACATTCTCAGTGGCTTACTGGTAGTTACCAAGAATTCACAGGCCCCTCCTCAGTTTACTGTGAGTCATATTAAGTGGGTTACTGCAGCTTCCAAAGGCAGAAGCATGTGCCTGTCTGGGTCCTCTCACATTCTCATTTGTCCCAGAGATCCTTCCAGACCTTAGCCTTGAACTACAAAAATAATAAACAGGAAATGATTCTAAAATTTATTGGAAACCCTTAGGCATGATTGCTATTAATGCTTTAAAAACTGCTTTTGCTAGGTCTTCAGGTTGTTGGGCAGCTTAGCACAGAGGAAATTAAAGTGACAGCATGAAAGTCCCCCAGAATTTTCGCCTTAGTTGGAAGTGCCTTTCAAAGTGGGGAGGAGGTCCGTATGAGTAAACAGCGCTCTCCTCCTCTCCGACCCTGCTTCCCTCCTACTATATATTTGGGTAGAAGAGGTGGAAGAATCATTTCTGTGGACCAGGACTTCACCCAGAAGCAATCCACATTCAAATCTGATATTTCAAAACTCCAAGGGAAGAGGAAATACATAGATTATCATTCATTTTCTGGGAGACGTGCTTCAAGTGATCCCCCATGACTGCGGACTGGAAATCACAATCCTGAGATCCTGTGCTATTTCAACAACCAGCTGGGAGCAAAGACTACCGCACAGTTTTCTTCCTCCTGGCCAGATGTGGGCTATGCCTATGGGCTTTCCATGAAATCCTCCACTAAAGGAAGACCCAGCTCAGATGGCTGCCCTGGTGGTCACTTTTGTCAACTTACTCACCTGTCTTGCATGTCAACACATGTCGTGCACTGCCCTTGGTTCAGATCCCCATTGCTGCCAGGGCCCCAAGCAGAACCAACAGCCAAGCCGTGTGACCCTCACAACAGTGACTGTTAGGGACTTTCTGAGAACTGCACTCCAGCCTTGCCTGGAGGAAGACATTGATTCCTTCCAGCCAGTACAAAACCTATAGGCCTCTGCCTTCGCAAAGAAAACCATATGTGAACCAGACCTGTACTGATAAACTCTCCTAGTAAAAAAATACAGGAATTAACAGTACAATGAATCTCAAATACTAGCAGAGTTCTTAGAACCAGACATCGCCTGGAATCTGTAGATTCCAGGGCCAGGACTGTTCAGGACTGTTCAATTCTGACTTGCTCACTGGGTGAGGATGGGCAAGCATTCAGTTTCTCTGTTTTACTTTGTTTTACTCATTCTCTCAAAGACTGTATACATTACTGTGGCTGATGCACTTTGGTATTGGGCAAACGATATTTCCTAATGCTAGCTATGATTATTTTGGGGTATTTTTATTATGAAAAAAATAACTTTTTCAAAAAGAAACTCTACTTAATCATAAGAATAATCCATAAGTGCAATCATCCCACACATTCCTGACAATCTTGATTTTTACATAGTTTTAAGTCCACTATCATTATAAGTTTACAGGTACTTTTCAGGTTTTCCTTCATTTGAAACATATTTGTCATATATAAAGATCCTATTTCATATGAATCTATCTATCTATATTTAGTTAGCTATTTATATAGATATAGATATATCTCTATATATTAGTTTTTCTACTTTCTTTCAATGTCATAGAAGAAAGCTGTATTTGTGTGACATAATCTTGACAAAGTGCTTTAAAAAAGAACTGCACAATGAAGTGTTAATCCCTTTGATTGACCTATTGTAACTATAACTCTCTATAAAAAAGACTAGTCAGCAAGAAGACTACCACTCTAGACAGTTCTCCAGAGTTGTAAGACAGGACTCCACCTTGGTATCCATTACTGTGAATCTCAAGAGCTCAAGCAGAACAGTGACTGTGACGGACTCCTTTCCTTGAGGGCATGAGTTGCCCCAGAAAATAGCCAATATCTGTTTTATTGACCTCTTTGAATTTCAATTAGGTTTCTCAATGTTCCGGATGTAACGGGTACTTGACCAGACAGGTAATAGCTGCTTAAGCCAAACCATCAGGTAGCACCGTACCTGTTCACTCTCCTCAACCTTCTCTCTGCAAAATATCCTCCTCCATCTCACTGAGCCAAGTTATCCATTCAGTTATTTGGTATTTCAGTATTATCACAGTCACCTAAATTATACACACCTGGGCTAAGAGCTTCAGTGTTTCTGTCGGATCTCCAGAAATACAAGAACTATATAAAACAACTATTCAATAGCTTTTTGGGAAAATTCCATTTACTATATCTTTCATGCTTAAACTGTCTTTCAGTGCATTAACAAGCTAGTAAGAGTTCTACCTACTAACTGAAAACAGATCTCTTTGCTGCTTGAGAGATCCAATCTGGGACAGAGGGTATCTTTGGACAGCTCTCTTTTTTCAAAATAAATTGAATTATTCAACAATTACTAATTTCTGTACTGGTCTGAGATGTTTGTTAAAAAAATTCCTATTGAATGCAGGAGAAAAAATTCCAAGTTTTGACTTACTAAATGGAGGGTCAGGTAGTGTAAAAGAGCAAATAATCACTTGAATCGAAAGATAGCTAATTTTCTTTGGAATACACTTTTACTGTGACCTCACCACTGAAGACCATCAACCAGCAGATGGGGTGAGGGAGTTTTTATTCTTTGGTCCTTTACTCAGGTACCAAATGGCAGGCTGGTGGAGCGAAGCTCTCTCTGACCTTCAGCACAAACACTTCCCATTGAAGGCTCCACACATGCAGTGAGAAGCCATCCCTTGCCCTTGCTGATTTTGGAGCTGAGACCAAGGTGAGAAATCATATAAGCCAACTCTTCGTTTATAAAAATACCAAGGACACAGAGAAAAGGGCTCAGAGTAGATGAAGTATAAGATGGCACATTGTGATGAACATACAGGTAGACAGGACAGGACAGGACACCTTAAGTGGGGCGTCAGAAGCTCTTCATTCTATTTCTGACTTTGCCACAGCAAAATGTTTTTCAGGCCCTTGTGTATCTCCTCATTTCTCTGGGTTGCTTTTTTATTATCTTTGAGTGGTTATCCGGATGGCTCTCTCAGGTCCCCTCTAGCTCTCAGAGTCTTTCATTTCATGAAACAAGAGAATTCTGTGACACTACTCAACTTGGCAATGCCAGAGCCATTTTGCCAAAATTGTCCGGAGTTCATAGCCCCATCACCCTGGAGGAGACTAGGGAGGTCTCTAACACAGGGACTAATGCCCTCTGGTGCCTGCTGTGCATTTAGGGTCCTCTTACCACGGTGCTGTAAAGAGACTGTGAGTGGAGCGCTACTAAAAATAAGTGCCACCTTGAATCAAGATGTTCAGAAAAGAAAGAACATGTAGACAAAAACTAGCAGTGACTGTCACCCAGCTCCCTAGGTGAGAGAAAAGCGAGCATGTCCCAAGTTGCCCTAGGAACCTGCTAGCATTCAGCTTTTTCTACAAGTCTCATGTGAAACAAGAGACAATCTACCTGGGGCTATAAACACTTCCGTATATCACACTTCTTACTTTTGCACACTGAATTCTTTGCTATACCCCAAATCCATCCAGCAGGAAAGACGCTGAGGTGAATCTCCTGGGTCTGTCAAAGGGCCCTCCTCCTAATGACTGGTTCCTAAAGATATAAAACAGCAGGGGCCTTGTACGCTGTGTATCCAGGCAGCCCATTACAATCACCAAGATACATTTTTCCTTTCTGTCAGTTCTTAAAAGTTAGGGCAGCCACTCTTTGTTTTTTGAAGCTCAACCACCTGGTCAGTTCTTGGACTTGAGGCTGACACTGGTCTTTTCTCCACCTGAGACTAATGGAAGTAGAAAGTGAATTGGGTCCCCTGGTTTAAGATTCTTTCTCTACCAGCCCCGCCTCTGAATTGTCCAAGAGAAGGCTGCTGCTACTGTTTTTGAATCGAGTTGGCTGTACAGTCCCCGAGACGCGCCCTTCTTCGAGTATGCTTGCTTTGTCTCCGGTGCTCTGTGGAAAGCCATGGCCCTCTGGTACTGGTGTCATGTTTAATGCAGGGCTGACGTGACCCTTTGGTTGGCCATTCCTACTGTGTTCACCTAGGCAGTGCCATGAAGGTTCCTGGTCTATATGATACTGATGCAGTCTTGGGTTGGGTCTTTTGTCTGCTTTCCACATATGAAGAGGATTATGGGTGTGAACAAGGCCTAGGTTTCCCTGAGTCTGGGCCTGGGTGGAAAGCTTTGAGGGGTTTAATGAGAAAAAGCTGGAGCGCAATGCTAAGCACAGCAAATGCAGGCAAGGGGACCCGGATGTAGAACACCATGTCCTGGGTGCTGTTCTGGTGGGCATGGGAGCTGTTTGTGGAATCTATCCACTCAGGAGTACTGGGAAAGTGGAGACAGCAAAGGCAGTGGTTCTAACAGATGGTCCAGATGCTGGAGGCTTTGGGAAGGACTACAGGAAAGGCTGCTATTAGCTGCCATGATCACTGGATGGCTTTCTTAGAGCCTCGAAGGAACCACCATGTTGAAGTGGTCTTCTGGAGGAAGCAGGGCTCCAAAGGGCTATTGTAGAGTTCCACAGAATCACCATATTGAGAAGGTCATACAGAGGGGACTGTGCAGAGATACAGGCAGGGATCCTCCACTGAAGAGTACCATCATTTCCTGAACTCATTCTCTATACCCATAGCATCATTTCATTTGACCTTATAAAGAAAGCTCTCATTATCATCCCCATTTTACAGAAGAAGACACTGAGGTTCAGAGAAGCATTGAAACTTGTTGAAAGCCTGAATTATTTGTTTGGTCCTACAGTCTTCATGTTCTCATGCCATTCCACCCAAGACCACCTGCATGCCAGGCTACCACTGACAGGAGGAGGTCCCATTATTCAATCTCCCAAACTCTGGGAAGAGAAAGCACTCATTTCTCACTCAGAACCTGGCATGGACCTGGCACTTGGGTGCTGGGCCCAGGCTACCGCTGGCCCCCAGACCTGGAACTGCAGCCCAGCCTCGGCTTCTGGGCAGGGTGTGGCTCTGGAAGAAAGTGTTACTCTTGTGTTTACTCAAAGATAGTCATTAAGTCACTGTGAAGATATCTTTTCTGCAGACTAAACAACCCTACTTCTTTTTTTAAAAGCTTTCCTCACAGGAGCTATGTTTTTGGTCCTATCTTTCTATATTTACTGGTTTCCCCCAGGCACTCTTCTACCCCTCCATTCTCTATTTTAAACAATTCCGTAATGGGATTTTGATCTGTACCAGGGAAAGAAAAGTAAAGTATTCATAGTTTTCATCTCCAGCTTTAACAAATTAATAAAAGGCTAGCCTGGATGGCAATCCACCCCCTGCGGCCACTCAGAGCCTCGGGCCTTTTTTAGCCAACCTTGTGCCTGGTCAGTGTCCATTCCCTGTTTGTTTCTGATCCTGTTGAAATTCACTGTGTATTTCAGAGACTGCTCCCGGTCTCACCCAGCCCCCAGACAGCTCCAACATGCACTCGAGTCAGACTAATTTCCTTGTGACCTCGAAGAGGGTGTTCAAAAAGAGCCCAGTGCCCAGAGACAACTTTTGAGGAATAAGAGTGTTGACAACAAATGTCTTTCTCCCTACAGGGGCCTGAAATTCCCCTGGGGAAGAAGCTTCAAGGGAACACTTACTCCGGGGTTCTCGGGGTCCATCCACTGTGATTTTGATGGCTCTGTGGTAGGTGGCAACTTGCGGAGGGTTTGTGAAGACAGTGATGGTCAGAGTGAAGCTCTTCCCTGTTGAGATACAAAATAGAGCAACATGAATGAGGGGATGGCTTGAATCCATCTGCTGAGTAATTAAGTGATCGTTAATTTACGCTTTCCAGCTCTCAAACTGGAAAGGTGACAAGACTTCAGCACATGTGACTGGTGTCCCATTACTGCCTTGAGTTTGGCTTTGCTAACATTCTGGAATGCACACCTAGGCTATGTCACTAGGTATGACACGACTCACACTCATATGGCGTTAACTCAATCATCGACAAATAATAGGGTCCAGGGAGACTTGAATTAATTTTCTTCCAAGTCAAGACTCCAGAGAATCCCAAAGTCAGACCGGTAGCCACCCATACTCCCTGGACCCTCATCTCTGCCCCCTCTTCTCATATCCTTTCCCCAGGTATTTTACAAAATCAAGGCAAAGAGAAATGAAGCCATATCCATCTTACTTCTGAGGATCAGAAAATATAGAATGTCTAAGTTTGAGGAGATGCTAAATTAGAAAAATTATCTCTACTTTAAAAGTACTAATTGTTGGTTGATTTTAGAGATTCTTCATATATATCAGTTGTTATAAGAGGCACTCATAATTGGCGAAAATGAAATTTTTGATGCATGAATGGACTTAAGGATATGCAAATGATAGACTAGGATTTAATAATTACTATTAATATAAATATGTACTTAGGTCTCCATGCAAATATTTCGCACATACTTATGAAAGGTGAACTTATCTTTATTGCCTCAGTTTGACAGTTTCAATACCTTTCTTCTTGACCAAGTGACTCCAAGGAAAGATTCTGGGTTTGAATTCTGACTATCTGGCTTCCAGCAAGTCCCTAGATCTAGACCTGTCAATGCCTCAGCGTCCTTTCCTGGAAGATGGATATGTGCAATGTTCTCTACCTTACAGACTTTTGGCAGAGACTGAATTAATATGAGTAAAACCACTAAAATGCCATCTGTTATTCAAACCATGTATGGGTGTTCATTCATAACATCA
The DNA here is from genome assembly GCA_004027295.1 of Dolichotis patagonum. Classification (NCBI taxonomy): domain Eukaryota; kingdom Metazoa; phylum Chordata; class Mammalia; order Rodentia; family Caviidae; genus Dolichotis; species Dolichotis patagonum. Next base: position 26,505 of record PVJX010003797.1, read on the forward strand.
CTTTTATCAAAGTCCTATAATGGGATTATAATATTTGACTAACTATGCCATTAAATCCTATATCTATATAGTTTTTCAAGCTATACAATTGCTTCTCTTAATCAGGTTTTATGAAGTAAAATTCAAAATAAGTGAAAAGAAAACAAATCATTGCTCATCCACTCTTATCTGCTCCAAAAATCATTTGCTATTTTAAAATTCAACTTTCCCTAAGTAGAAAGAACAGAATATTTTCAATTGTCAGGCATGTTTCAATACAAAGGAAGGCTATGGAGAAATGTTCAGTGAGAATAAAATCTTTGACCACAGTAAGCTAACGATTCCTAATCATTAAAACTCCCACCAAACAATCCCCAAGGATTTGTACTCCATCTCTTACAGTCTGTGTTGAAAAGAATAGAAAATGACTATCGGATGACGAAATGTGCTTTGCCTGGCATGGCTTTGTAATCAAAGTCTCAGATGACCTGTATTATGGAACAGAGAATGTATTCTGGGAAGTTATAGTCCATGAGATCAGGGTACGAGAGAACCAGGAGGCCCTACATCTTAAGTCTTCTGGTCGTGGAAGAATCCAGCTGGACTGTATGGATCTGCCATCTTTGGAATCCTTTAGATGTTACCAGGCAACACTCCAATGGGCTCCTTCCCTGACATGGAGCTGATATGGAAGGATGAGCAGAAGGGCTTAGCTTGGTCCACCAGAGAGCGCGTGTTAATGTGGGTAGACAGTTAGCTGTCCGTCACTGTGGTCAGTCTGGCTTTCTAACCACAGATTGAGGGGTGATGGCAGCCATAGCCCTGGAATGGCTTATCCACGTGGCCAAAGGCTGGTAAAACAACATTCCCAAGGTCTCCTGGTCACCCATCTGAACTCACAAGAATTATACCTTGATCATCGAGACAGAATCTAGAGCTGGCGTCTAGAATCTTCTCCCTGGGAAGACTCTGTCCAACCCACACTGCTTCTCCCTCCTCCTAGCCATGACTCGGGTCCTCCAAGGTTCCTCTCATGAGTCAGGACATTGTAATTTCATCTTCATTCATAAGTCATTTCACCAGCCACCCAGGCCTCCTGGCTTAAGTCTTCCCTCTGTCGAAGTCCAGCTAGTCCCTGGTCATTTGTTCCTCCGGTATCCTTTCTTGAGGGGACAGTCTGCTTTGTGGATTTATGGGCACCCTGATGAATCATTCTTTTACTTCTGATTAATAAGGATATTGGTTTGGATGGAGTTGGTACCTATCTAGGCCTAATTTCCCTGAGGGCAAGAAGTCACGTTCTGCATCCCAAAGTGTCCCTCACAGATGTGGGAGAAGAGTGTGGTGAGTGGACTCCAGGGTGGAAGAGGATTGAAATGGAAAACATAAGGCACCTAAAGACACCAGCACCAGATAGTGACATTGCCCAGTCCTTAGGAAGCCCCAGGTGTGTATGTGTGAGTATATATATATATATATATATACATATATATATATATGCATGTAAGTATATGTGTGTGCATGCATGTGCCCATGGGTGTGTTTATACATATATGTATACACGGATTTAAGTACATGCATGAGTATATGGATGGATGGCTGGATGCATGTGTGAATGGGTGTGTGTATATGTGGGGTGGGAAGAGATGAAGAGAAACAGTAGGTTCTTCCAGCAAGAAGGTCTGGATTCCCATACAAATGGTTTTACCTCCCTGGGTCTACAAGAGAAGGTTGTTAGGATGGCTCCAAGGTCCCTGGCAACCCTGTGATCACATTTTCCATGGGTTCTGGAGGGCTTCTGCTGCTGTCTCCAGTTGCAGCTTCAGAGATTTCACAATCATGCCATATTCATAAATGACCACGAGCAGAGTTGCTTAAAGCAGCAGAAATTTACTCTCGCACAGTTCTGGAGGCCACAAATCCAAAATCTAGGTGCAGGCCAAAATGCGTGCCCTCGGGGTTAGGAGCGTCCTTCCTGGCTTTCTGGATTCTGGCCTCACTCTCAGTCCTCGGCATCCCGTAGCTTGCTGGCTCGTCACTTGAATTCCTGCATCTTCCTTCACAAGGCTGTCTCCCTACTTTGTGTCCCAGTCTCCCAATCTCTCTCTCCTTGTCATGGATGCAAATCCACTAGGATCCTACCTCATAGCTGTCAAGTTACTATTTCCAAATAAGAGTCTATTCTGAGATTCTCATGGACATGGATTTTCAGAGGATAACGTTCCTCCTAGGACAAATATAAAAAGTCCTAAAAATCCCTGTCAACACATAGCAAGTGTGTTTTACCCTCTAGAACATTTCTGCCTCTATGGTGTTTCTCCCACAATCGTCCTACCCACAATTTCCTCAATGAGAGCCATGAAATATTTGTGCTCCAATGCTGGTATCTCTAGGTCTATGTAGAATTTACAACTTTTCAAACACTTTCCAATATACTATTTCATTTGGTCCTCACAACCATCTCACGAAATAAACAACATAAATTCCATTGCTGTTAGTAAATGGCAAAGAAACAGTGCGCGCATACATCAGTATTCCAATCTCTTTACATTCACTGATCTTTCTATTATCACTGGTGTTTAAATCTCTAATTGCAAACTCTGGCTCTAGTACCAGGAGCCCAAAAGCTCTGGTATTTCACCCACACTCGGCCACTGTCCCCTGAAAGTGAAAACTGTCCTGGTGACTCTCACGTGTACAAACTGTCTTCGACAGCTGTGAACCTGGGTTAGAGTTCAAAAGCGGTTTCTTCCTAGGCTGACTCTGGGCTTTGGCAATTGAACACTTGTGACATCCCCTTGGTTAACCACAGCAGACTAGCCTACTTCGCAAAGAAACAGCCACCCAAGTGAATATTTGCAAAATCATTGCGCATCGTCGTAATTCTTATTATTTTATGCTCATCGTTTCAGGTGCAGTTGCAAGAGTTTCCAAAAATCCCAGCCAGACTGCCACAGTTCTCCCTGGGGGGCGGGCAGGGTCTGTGGTCTGCCTCACAACGAGCTCTGTCTACAGCTTGAGTACACAGACCTCTGTGTATTATCTTATAGGCAGAGACAGTATTCTTTTATTACGGGGGATGTGATGTTTTTCCACTGGCCTTCCTTCTTCCAGCCAGACCTGGCACCAGACTTGACCAGGGCATGCAGTTAGCCATCAGGCATGTCTGGTGAATGCTCTGCCCTCCGCTGGCCCCAGCCCATCGCTGCTCACACACAGCCCTGCTTAGCCAGACCTGCACAAGTCAGGGCTGTGCCCCAGAGTGCACGTGTCATTAACCAAATTCCCTCATTAAAATGACCCGTGGGCCTGGTATTTTAAGTACGTGGGTGTGGAAAGTGAAAGACTCTCAAGTGTTTTTCTCAGCAAGCTGCAACCGGAAGAGCAAGCGAGGTGTCAGAGGTGAGCACAGCAGAACAGGCGGGCTAAACAACAGCAGCCCTGCTCTGCAGAGCCAAATCCAGGTGCCCAGGAGCTGGACGGCCCAGCGAGAGTTCGTATCTGTGGCTGTAGCATGGCTGGAGCCCCTGCCTTGTGAAAGCACCTTGGCCACATCTCAAAAGACCAGCAGAGGCATGGCCAGAACAGTGATGATCCCATAGTGTTAGCTCTTTGCTCCCAAGAAGCCACCTGTGGGGTCACAGATGCCCTCCATGAGGAGGTGCCATGGACATTGCTGGGAAAGGGGGAGCACTGAGACATTCTTTCTGCTCACAGAAACCTGATCAAAAGCCATCTGCAAAATGGAGGGTAATAAAGGCCCTTCCGGCTCATGGGCTTGTTATGCAGGTAAAATGAAATCATCTAAAAGCAGGGCTAGAGCAAGCTCTCAGCAAAAGTCAGTTAAAGTATAAAGATGCGACAGCTATGATCCCGTGAAGACCAGAGCTACGTGCAAGGGCTCACGAAGAGGAGCTGAGAGGAAGTGGCTGGGCGAGTCAGACGATGATCAGAGGTGCGTGTGCATGTGTGTGTGTGTATGTGTGTACGTGTGTGCGTGCGTGTGCGTGTGTGTGTGTGTGTGTGTGTGTGTGTAGTAGTAGTAGGTGACAGAGCTGCTACAAGGCCTAAGTTCAACTCGAACTTCGAGCTCCCTTCTGCCTCCCCAGCTGGCAACCATTGGAAGGCGCAACTGTGACGGCTGGGCCACTTTATACACAAGCCAGGCCATGGTAATGTGTTGTCTCCCTCGACGCCAGTTTGTCCATCCAAAGGCCAGGGCACAGCACTAACTGCTTTATTTAGTCGGGAAGAAGGTCATGGGGTGAGCCTTCCTGGACACCTGCTGCCATGACGCAGTTGCCACGGCCTCCAGGGCCAGGCGGCTCCAAGGCCCAGGGTCTGGACTTGAGGATGACTGACAGCGGATTTGCTTGCGGTCCCGTAAGGCCACATTGGGACTGTGCAGTTCCACATGGCACGCTCCATTCCTCACCGCATGTGGGAAGGGGCTGAACCTCAGTACTGCTGCGAACACATGCACTGCCCTCCCCGCCCCCAAGGCTTGGGTAGGGGAGAGATAAAAAGTAGAAAGATGATGGGGTCTAACCCGTGTCTTTCCAGGCAAGGAGCATTGTGTTTAAAAGTTTGGGCCCCATCATGTCACCACAGGGCCAGTTGTTGTGATTCAGCTGCCCAGAGTTTGGTGGGTGGACGAGCCTCTGTAATGGCTTCTAAATGGCTCTGTGACTGCCACTGTCCTTGGTGTAGGTTTTGCCCTGTGAATCATCTTCTCCTTTTGGGGGCAGTTGCAGGGGATGTGAAACTTGTCCTTTGTCATGTAAAGGAAGGCTGCCGCAAAGGCTCCCTCTGCTCTGGGGTCACGCTCCTTAAGAAGCTCAGTTACAACATTTTTCATGCACTCGTGGTACCAGCAGGAAAGCTGGTTGTACACATAAACTTTAAACAGCCAAGAAAGCAGGAAAAGAAAAATAAAAAGAAACAAACAAAAAACCCTACAGAGGTTTTGAAAACCAAGAGAGCCAAGGCGGTCTCAAAGTCTGCTGTCTACAAAATCAGGAAATCCCCAAAGACTGAAAGTTAGCAGGAAGATTTCTTCTTGGGCTATAGATTACTCCTGGTCTAAGTTTGATCACAGATAAAACTATTAAAATGAATGCATCTTTACATTTGCGGTAATCTGCACTTGGAGGATTTTTCACAATGTGCTTTCAATTTTGATTTTGCATTTTTCCACTGCAAGTCAAACTTGATGCTTCCACTCCTCTTGCATTTCCTTACAGAACACCACTAGTTTCAAGAGTGGAGCTGTATAGTTAAGTTATTTGGAGATTTCACAACAGAGTACAAATCCTTTGACTTGCACAGAATCTCCTGAGCTCTCCAGGTGGGACGGAGTGAAAACATGGATGTACACCCACTGTGCGCAAAGCCCCCGCGTGCAGATGACCTCACCCAGTGGCAGCTGCAGTCACGCAGCAGAAGGCAGGCTAGAGCCCAGGCTATTGACACAGTGACAGTCTCCCAAGCGGGACTGAAAAGGAGGGGCTTACGATATAGCACTCAGTTTTCTATAGAAGTAGTGTTTGAACGGAAGGGTGAGTCATTTGAAAAATAGCTGTTGAACTTGGAGAAAACTGACACCATGGTAAGTAATTTCTCTGGAAAAGTTTTCTGGAAATGAGTTGCAGCAGATAAGGGTTGAATTTGATTTGTCTCTATATCTTTTGTTCCAAGGTTATAAAAAAGTTTTATTAATGAATTGGTCTATCATCTTTTGGTTAGACAGCTGGATCTTCATGATATCTAATTCCATTTGGAAAGCCTGGCTTTTTTTCCCCAAGAAAAGCTCAGCCCTACAAAAGGACCAGAGGAAGAAATATTTTCCTTTACAAGGAACACAGTGCAGCCTCATGTCTGCATTCAAGGTTCTGTATTTTGTCTGTATTTTGAAGATTCAACCAACCACACAGATGAAAAAAGATGCATCAGAACTAAACATGCACAGACATTTTTTTCCCTGTGATTATCCTTTAAACAATATAGCACAACTATTTACAAACCATTTTCACTGTACTAGGTATTATTATGAGTAATCTGGAGATGATTTAAAGAGTATGAGACAGAAGGTTGTGCACAGTTCTAGGCAAATACTACGCCACTTGACATAAAGAACTAGCGCATCCACAGATTTGGGTATCTGCAGGGGGGTCCTGGAACTGGAACCAATCTCTCCAACATGTATTAGGACTAATACGTGACCTAACCCCCAAACACCATGTTGGTCTCCTGTGATGTCACATTGCCTTTCCTCCAATCCTATGTTCCTTTCTGATTTTCCCTATTCTTTTGTATCATAGTTCCCCAATGTCTCAGCTGGCTAACCCGGATTTGGCCCAAATATGTCCAAGAGGCTAAATTCTTAGCCTCTTTAGGACAGCCACCACACCTGTTACTCTGTCCTCCATTTAGGAGAGCTCACTGGTTGGCACACCCAAATTCCCCAAGCCCTACGCACCCAAAAGACTGTATTCCAGCCAAGGGCCACACAAGGCAGGTGGCCAAAGCAACCTCCTGGGAATGGCTGACACCTCCCTTGCATGTGTCCGCAGCCTGGAACCTCAAACACAGCATCCCACATCTCACCGGCTGTGCAGAGAGCCCTAGGCATGGCATTGAGAAGGGAAGGGAGTGTCTGTCCTTGGCTGCTGTACACCAGCCTCCCAGCTCTCGGCTACAGGCAAGAGAAGGGCAGGTGGCCCAAGACAGAGAAGGCTGAGAGGGAAGTCTGAGGCCAGCTTAAGGTGGCAGCTAATTGCTCAAGAGGGTGACATATTCCAAATAGGGTCTGAGACTGCCTTGTGAGGAGAAATGAGCTCTCAGTCTCTGGACCCCAAGGCCCTCCAAATGTCCTTTCCCTTCATCAACTGTAATGTAAATGTCCTTTCACAATAGGTATCTGGTGACAGTATCTCCCCACTTAAAATCTGCCAATGATTCTCTATGGCAATAGTAGGAGATCAAATCTCCAGCATGGATTTCCCAGCCTGGCCCTTTCTAAGCCCTCTGGAGTGGCCTCTAGAGTCTCCCTCTGGTCTTCCCCAGATCAGGTCTTCCTCTCTACTCTCTTTCCTGCTAGATGCCCTCACCTGGACAGCCTCCTAGCAACATTTGGATCTCAGCAGAGATGACACTTAGGAGAGATCGCTGGCCTCTTTAACATTAAACAGTGTCCATCTCACTTGTCCTTTGCCACTGTACTGCACATTCAGAGACGCAATGGCTTGCTTGTCCCCCACCCCCATAGCCTCTTAAAGGTGTGACTTCTTCCTCTATACTTCTCTATACTTCTTTCTTTCTGACCTTTACATTTCCAATGCTAGCCCAGCCCCTGCACACAGTAGATGCACAGTGTATATAATAATGAATGAATGAATGAATGAATGAATGAATGAAGTGCCTTCAGTAAATGACCTCAGGGGACAGGGCAGGACAATAATTGTGATAAAACAGGAACAGATGTAAAGTCAGTGCCCAACAAATATTTGTAATGATATTATTATTGTTAGGCATGCATTTGATCATGACTAGGAAGTCATGTCTTGGGCACTTTTATTTAATGAGGTCTTTAGTAAGAAAAACAGAAGGATAGAAATTCCTTGCTATAAAGGGACAGACAGTGCAAAATAGCATCATTCTTAACTTCCAGGTTCAGTGAGACATGTCAGACCAGCCAGCTCTCTTTCCTTTCCTGCTCCCTCAGCGCTTCTCAGTGGAGAAGGAAGAACAATGTCAAGGTGCTTTGCACTTCTTCTCCTAAATCTTTCTACATGAACATCATCTCAATTTACCCTCCTGGCCTCATGAGGCCTAGATGAAAGATATTGTCATACTTATGATACAGAGGGGAATACCAAGGCCCATAAGTCTCGGGGTGTCCCACGAGTGTGTCCACTTTTCACATGAGACCATTCTACCTTCCAAAGAGCCACAGAATTTTCACAAGTAGGTACATGTGTTTTTATGGGGTGATTATGAATGGGAGGTATCGAAAGTGGGACACGATGAAATTAGCATAATCTAGAGCCCAGGGATTGGCTGGAATGCAAGCTACTAAGGTGGTAAAATATACTTTGAAACAACAGCCAGGTGAACCAATTTTCTGGCTTAGAGTGGCCATAAGAGACGTTCACTTGTGGTCTATGAAAAGGCTGCCATCCAGCCTTACCAAAGCCTTTTGCTGGAGCAGCCAAGATGCCTGCAGTCTGCTCCAAGGCAGCCACAGTGGCACTATCATAAAACTCCCTGAACCTGGGTGGAGGCAGCCACGACTGCTCAGGAAGAATGTGATGCTGCCAGGCGCCAGCCTGTGCCACCCAGCAATGGGACAAAGGGATTATCCTGCCTCATTGTTAAAAGGTAGTGTTTATTGTTAAAATATGACCAGGAATTAAAAGCGACATGTATGAATCATAAATATTTGCATGCTATTAGTGTTTGGACAAAAGAGTTGGAAAGGCTGAGTGGGGAAAACTTCTTTTCCCATGAAAAACAGCGAGTGCTTCAAATTACAGTACATATTTAATTTCATCTAGGCCATTGCTAATCTGAAATCTCAGCGCCTGTTGCATGTAACTCTTTCAGGACCTCAGAACTGTGTGAGCTGAGAAATAAGCATAAAGGCTGATGTTCTCTCCTGCCTGGGAAACTCATCCACTTGGACCAAGGAAAAGCAGGCCCCGGCTGATGGTGTTGGCTGGTCGCTGTTGGAGCTGTCAAGTTACCACGTTTACTCAGAGTGTGTGCCTGGCAGAGATCTCGTGAAGGAAGGAATAACTCCCCACCTATATCTTATCTCTGGTTATCGATACTCATTGTACCTCCACCCCCCCCCCCAGGAGGGCAGAATGTGGCTCAGACAGGTCAAGTGACTTCAAGGACAGATACCTTTAAACCAGAACTAGTTCTCAATCAAGAACAGCCCTGCCTCCACCCCAGGGGACATTTGGCACTGTCTGCAGACATTTCCGATTATCCCAACTGGGAGGATCGCTATTGCTGGTTACTAGACAGAGGCTAGGGATACTGTCAGACATTCAGCAATGCACAAGACACCCCTTTGAGATAATAATCAGCCCGAGCAGGGGTTGGCGGCTCATGTCTGCAATCTCAGTGCTCTGGGAAGGTGCCTGCAATCTCAGTACTCTGGGAAGGTAGGAGGATCAAAAATTTGAGCCCAACCTGGACAATTTAGCAAGATCTTGTACTAAAATAAGAAATGAAAAATGGTCTGGAGATGTACCTCAGGGTCAAGGCCCTTGGTTCAAACCTCTTTACTAAATAAATAAATAACCAGCCTTGAACGTCAGTAGCACTCAAGTTGAAACATCCTCTTTCAGGGAAGAATCCAAGAAAGTCCATGCACTGACCACGAGGCTCTAGAAGAAAAACAGTCCTGCAACGGTCTTCCAGGTACACGTATTCAGTGACACAGACATGGTCGCTAGCTGTGGGCTCCATTACAGCGCTTCTCTAGTTAAGGTCTAAATCTTTCCTGTTTGGAAAATACCTGGTAGTGCCCCTCTTGGGAGCTTCTGGACAAATCCTCATTTCTGCGGTGCCTAGGTCTCAGTGACCACAGCCATGTCCTCTGACATGCCACAGCTGTTTTGGTACTTTTCCCCAGCACCCTTCTCTTCCAAGCACGTCTACAGGAACCCGTGTGAGCTCCATGCTGCCCTGGCTCAGTGACCATGGGAATTCTATTTTGACATTTAACTCTTACTATCACAAATGGTCACACAAAGAACTGGCCTCTGCTATATCAAAGCTGCGAGCTGCTGCTGGCCTGTGGGAAGCCTTATGGAAGTGAGGAGTAAGTCTCCACTTGTAGTTAAAGCAAGCAAGCGACCACAGAAAACAGTCACCGCCAGACTTAAGAAATTCAAAGAGCAGCCGAAGGACCTAATGGAGTCCTTCTTCAGAACTTCGTTTTCAAATCATCTTTCCCTGCATCTCAGAATGAAAAGCAAGTGGCAGCAAAAGTAACTCATCGCAGCAGGTTTCTGGAAGCACCAGAAGCACCCAGCCACCAGTCATAAGCTCCGCCTCTGTCTCTCACTAAACCTGGGGCTCTCCTCAGATTTGGCCAGGCACATGGACCGTGGTCCCCTTTTCCCTCCCATGTGCTGCTCTGTTTTTCTTTCAGGTCCACAGAAGGAGCCCCTTTTGCAGTCTGGAAAGTCTCTGCAGGGGCCAAGACCAGGATCCTGCTTTTAGCACCTTTTAATTTAGGTGGACACTGCCCCTAATATCAATTCACTTTCCCACATGGGTGGACCTGGGGCCCTTGAAGGGAGTGCTTCCAGCAGACCTCTGAGAAGCTAGTGGAGCATTTCTGCTTTCTGTCATCCCAGTGGGCAGGGCTCCTCAGAAGAGCTGGTCCTGTTCTGGTATGGACCGCCCAACCTGTGGCATCTCCTCCTCTTGCCACGAAGCTGCCATCCAGGACTCCAAGGGAGCAGGGCAGATGTGGGGAGATGGCACCGTTCTCTATGTGTACTCATTTTCAATCAGCCTCAATATTCTGCCACATCTATAATCTCTATGTTTATTTTTAATTAAGTACTTCATTCATTATTTTAGTACTAGGGGTTGAACTCAGAGATGTCTAAGCTACATCCCTACCCCTTATTTATTTACTTATTTATGTACTTTTATTTTTATTTTGAGATAAGATCTCCCTGGGTTGCCTAAGCTGGCCTCAAACTTTCAATCCTCTTGGCTCAGGCTCCCAAGGTGCTGGGATTACAGGTGTGTATCACCATACCTGGGCCTGAACAAACCTTTTGAATTCTTTGGGTGTGTGTGTGTGAATTTTGTAAGGAGGAAGAAAGCACAAGGAAAGAGGGTGTAAGGGGGATATTTAACAATTTAAGAATGTGATGGCACTAGATCAGGGCTTCTGAACCTCTGTGTGAATGATGTTTTGTGGGGGTCTGTCAGCGGAGAGCGTCCTGCGCACAGTAGGCTGTTTAGTAGATCTCTGGCCTCTATCACTAGATTCCAGAGCACTACCCCACACACAACAGCCAAAAAATTTCTACAGATATCATCAAATGTCTCATAGGGCTCAAAAATCATCCCCAGCTGGGAACCACTGAGTGAGTTTCATCAAAATTGATAAGCAGAGAGACAGATAAGATAATAGCTGTGACTTGCCCTTGGTTTCTAAAAGATGAAAGCAGAACATTTATTGTAGGTTCTGGAGACATCATTTAAAGAGGTAGACAAAGCCTTATTAAAGATAAGAGTCTAGATAGATCCTTACTAAGGATAGATAGTAGATGATTAATACTGTCCACATTTCCTACAATGATTTCAAAGAGGGAAAAAACAGAGACAGAAAAATATCTGAAAAGATTCAAAATCAGTGCCTTGGGAAAAGTAGTGTTTCCATCTCCACAGCAGCCCATCCCTCTTTGCTCCTCAGCCAAGATCTGATAAGCAAGGATGACCTGTGCTCGGGCTACCCATATACCTGGGCATCACTTTTGTTTGCATAAGGTGACTCAATTAGGGCCAGACACTTCCCCTGCGGGTGCTGGCCCTGGCTGGGCCTCCAGTTCACAGGACAGGAGCCCCCTGGCTCAGGGGAGGGGGGAGGTGTGGTTCCGGAAGGAGAGTCTTAAATCCCAAAGTACAAGCAGGGAGTAATCTAAGTTGCATCTTGAGAAAAACAGTTTAAATTCCTCTGCCTGGAGGAATTCAGAGAAAGTGCATTTTGAATCTAGCACCTGAACGGAAGAGATTGACTGACTCTTTTAGGAGTCAACATCGCCTTACACCCTTGCTGGAGAAAGTTCGATGAAAACAAATGCAAGTCTCAAATGGGCTGTGCTACCCAATATCAGCTAATAGAGGCCAGGCAAATGCGTCAACCCCAAATCAGTGTAGTAGCAACTGAACACCATCATTAAATGTGCGCTCAACACAGAGCAAAATACATCTCTGTGGAGCACCGACTCACACCCGCACCAGGAATGGGTAGGCACAGGGTGAAATCATGGCACGCGTGTAAATACAACCGTGAAGTGTGCCACCTGTCACTGCCCACACCTTCCCAGGGATCTGACGAACCCCACAAAATCAACTGTATTCACCGGCACCTCATTAAATCCACATTGCTCACTTACTCATTTCTGTTAATTGCTTTATTGGGGTTTCAGAAAGAAGACATTATCAGCATAGATTTAATCCTCAAAGACATTTTTGGTCCAAAAAGTCTCTCGAAAGAAGGAACACACACACACACACACACACACACACACACACACACACACAGGCTAAGAGTCTAACACTAGCTTCTCCATCCTGAAAGTGCATCTGATCCTCCCCACGTATTCAAGGGCTCCACATCATGGATGCAAAGAAACACGGATTGAAAATATTTGAAAAAAAACTGTACAAATATCTTTTTTTATTGTTATTCTCTAAACAATACAGCATGACTATTTAGATGGCATTGATGTTGTATTAGGTATGATAAATCTTCAGACAACTTTAAATACAGTATATGGGAGGATGCAGTTGGTTCTATGCGAATGCCAGGCTTTGTTATACAAGGGACAGGAGCATCTGGGGATTTCAGTATTGGGGTTGGATCCTGGAGCTAATCCTCTGCAGATACCAGGGAGCCACTGTATATAGTTATCCGTAAACATCCCCTCAGTGATCCAAACTTGTTTTATAATCATAGACAGAGAGAGAACAGTCATCAGACATTACACCACCTCTCTGTTTCAACAAGTAATTTTTCTTTGAAATGAAAAAAAAATTCCAAAAACACAGAATATGTTCTTCCATAACGAGTTTCCTCCACCTTCCCTCGCCCCTCGCCAACAAGCAGAAAAAGAAAATACAAAACTGATTTATTAGAACCAGAGTCCAGTTGCAGCATGGGCTGGATTACTGTTTGTGTCTCTAATGCTTGCTGCCGAAACAGGAAGCTCTAAAAATCACTCAAGCATTATTTCTCTCTGAGGCACTTTCTGATTGATAGTCCTCTGTCCTGACCAAAAAGAACTGGCTCCACCAAATGCAAGCTGGCTGGCACGGAAGGGGTTTGAGGGTGGTTGGGGAGATCGGCAGCTTCTGCCCATCAACCAAAAAACAGTGTTCATACAAATAGCCTCAATTAGGAAAAGCTGTCTGACACCATCGGCAATGCCTGGCACTTCATAAAATCAGCAAGAAAACCAGGAAGGGATAAATTGTGAAACTGCTTGTTCCAGGCACAAGCTGTTTTCAGGCAAGCTTTTCTCTGGTCCTTGCCATGGTCAGGTCCTTGCTTAAAGCAGAAAAGGAAAAAAAGAAAAAATCTGCTTGAAAAAAATGTTGCTATTCTTTTACTGGCAAATGTAAATGACAACGAGAAACCTGATCTCTAGAGATGAATTCTGCATCAGACCATGGACGCAAGCTTTCGACCTGCCATGGAAAGGAAGTATTTGCTAGAACTGGCTAAGGCTTGCAAGAGCAGCAGTTTTTTTGTTTTTGTTTTTTAGTGAGTTTGTTTTTAATCTTTATTTTCTCATAAATCTAAAGAAAACAAATTCCAGTCCATATGTATTTTAAAGTAGAGCTCAATAACAAGCAAAAATAAAAAAATAAAGAGAGAAAATGGGAGATTTGATTTTATGATAACTCATGTCTTTTCCTTCTGTTTTTCCAAGGAGATATGATTGCTAGTGTATGTTGGGAATGTTATCTGCAGAATATCTCTGGGGTTAGCAGATAAATGTTTCCTTACCCCCATTATGTGAATTTGTGATCGCACAGGGAATGACTTAAATCCTATGAGAATACTGTGAGTTATTCAGACCACCACTCAGTTAAAACCAGGACAAAAAGACATGCCTCTTGGTTCTGATCACAGTTTTAGCCTTTATCCAATTCCCAAATGAGCCTTCACCTGCACTAATCTTCCACTTATCTAAAAGAAACATCCCCATACTGCATCCCAAACAACATAAAGTAATTTAAGAATGAAAATTCCTTAAGTCATCAACTTTATACAAATATGAAATAACCCAGATTGTGGCAGGATAAATATTATGTCTGAAAAGAAATTTACAGCCAGGCATAAGCAAGGGACTTCATTTCATAAAAGTATTGGGAAAGGGGTACTATTTGGAAAGTGGGCAATGTTCAAGTGGCCAGAAAGGTCAACACAAACAACAAAAATTCCACTAAGAAGTGACCCTTGTCCTGACAGCCCACAGCACACTTGACCTCGTAGTTCATAGGAATTGATTGGAATCTGAATTGTTTTTCTGTAGCCAGGATTGATGCCCACACCAGAAGAAGCCCACTGGATGTACCCTCCTTGGCCACCCTGTGGCTGTCCATTCAAAGTCTGGACAAGTATTTTGAGTGGCCCCTACTTCCCTAATTAACCAGAGCCTGGCTATCACAAAACCAGCTATCACCAAAGCAGCACAAGGAGCAAGAAAATGATTTGCTTATTTTCCAGGTATGCTAGGCTGACCATTCCCCATCAATGTAAAGTTCCGAACTCACACACACGGCCTCTGCAGGTTCCTAGGAGGTCTACAAAACAAAAAAAATCCCAGCAGTGCTGGAAACTTAAATGGTACACCATATATTGTGTACCTGTACGTTATTCCTACCCTCGCCTTGGGAACAGTCTTCCAAAGGATTTTTAAAACTATCCATGATGTTTCTAAAAGATTAAAAATCATATTCTTAGGACAAATAGAAATGTGCAATGATACCCTTTTCTCATTCACAATGTGGTTGATGACAGGTTTGGTAGATTTCTTCTTGGGTTCTACAGCGTAGTAACTAAAGGTGTATTTGCTGATGGATTGATTTCTTTCAGCTAAATACTGTAATATCCGAGAGGGACAGAGCACTCTTGGATATCACCACTAACATTTTTCAAATATCTCTCATCTGAAGCCATTATGCATTTTCTTATAACTCTAAATATTAGCAGTACTTGTATTAATTGCAGGGGTAAAGTGATGTACACTGCTGTGTTGATTAATCTCTCAAGAAAATTCCTTTGACCCTTGAATTTCCTGGAGGTGACTTGATAGTCCCAGGTCATGAAGTTAAAATGTGCATTTGTGGGGAACAGCCACCTGCATGCTCTCTAATCTCTGGAGTTCAGTGGACTTCTAGAGCCCTCTAACGCTCATCTCCTAGGAGCTGCTATCTCTTCTTTGTGAAGGCAAGGTCAATTTACATGGAGATAGGGAATCAAAAGAAGAAACATTCCAATGGTGAGATACACCTTGAAGGAGATTTAAACTACCAGGGAGGAAAAGGAGGAAATGTAAGAAAAGGAGGAAGGTTCATGCAACCCAGGCCTTCACCAACATCTTCAGGGGCCGGGTAGTCAGGAGGGCCCTAAAAGCTGGACAGGCAGGTTTTCCCAGTTGCGGGTTTAACCTAGGTTAGGAGCTGTGATCCTGGACATTAGCCAGCCCCAGACAGATCCGTTTTGTAGAACAGAATAAAAAAAGCTCCCATGGGCAGATTCTGGCATTTTCTACAAGGTTAATGACTGCCACAGTGTGGCACTGGTAAAAGGGCCGGGGGGGGGGGGAGAAACGCCTACTTTTTATTCGCTTCTAAGCACTGGTCCCTTTGAGAATCCATTAGACCAAACTAATGACAGCTTTTGACAGAATTCAAAACTGGCACTGAAGTGTACGGCTGACCAAAGGCCAGAACGCTGTGTGGTAGGTCAGTGCCAAAGGCATAGTTCCAAAAACAGAAAATGAAACAGAAGATAGTGGTAAGATCACTTAAGAAAACATAATGAAACTTTTAAAGGATACGATGCACAGAGGAAAATTAAGACTAATTGTCCAAATTTTAGTATACGTGCTGCGAAGCGGGCCCAAGACTAATTGTCAAAATTAGTGAGAATCATCTGCTTACTTCCCAGTGGGAAAGCAAATTGTAGATTAAAAACAAACAAACAAACAAACAAACAAAAAAGAAGAAATCCAGCAGGCTTTGATGTTGACACTTACACTTGAAAGAGCAAAATCAAACTGTACTTTGTGACCACGAGTAAAATTATGAAACAGTCAATTTGAGCCCCTTGACAGCTCATTTCTGCCTTGCAGCACTGACCAAAAAACAAAAACAAAAACAAAAACAGCTCAAGACCAATATTACATATAGTACCCATAACTGGGTCAAATACTCAATTAGGGTTGCTGTATTTTTCATTACTTATTATCATTCATAGGAAGGAGAGCCCTTTCAAAACAAATACTGCCATTTATGGCACTTAGTTAATTTTTTTTTCATTCCAAAATATGAGAAGACAAGCCAGCCTTGGTTACAGCTATTTTACTTTTGGGGTTTATGAAAACTCAAGGGCACACTGGCACGAAGAATCAGGAAGCCAAATGCAAACAATCCACACCTTGGAGAAACAGTTCACTGTTACCCAAGTAAACACAAGCACCTATTAGTCACCTACTCAAAACAGAGATGGCCAATGAGGGATGAGAGATCAGCCCTTGCCACCAGAAAAAGAAGCACACTGCTTTCAAAATCTCTTTCTTTATTATCATCAACTTATTGTGCATTGCCAAAAAGCCACAGCTGAGGTTCTAATTCGAAAATGTCACTAAATAGCTTTTAAAACTTTTATAACCAAAACCTGACACATAGCCCTGGATACATGTATATTATGATAACCATACTCTCTCTGGACAAGGGACCACATGATACTCAGCAATCGATTCCAAATCTTCTAGCAATCTATAAGAACTGAATTATGATTGCTAGCTAGGTAGGTGGGCATGGGCCTGGCTGAGGGACCTTTATTGTTTATTGGCTTCTCATCCACTTTGCCAGCTACTCATCAGAAGCCTTCCAAGATGTTTTCTAAACACACTTCTCTGAATCATAATGCAAATTCCATTTACTGAAAGGCAGGAAGTTTTAATATAACAAGTGAACCCATTTAATGACATATGCTTTTATATCTTATGGCATCCCTCATGCTTTTAATAAGTGGATATAATTTTCCTTACATTATCCTATGATTAACGTAGTACTATGAACATATATTTTCAATCATGTTATAAGTTTTTAAAAATTTTTTTCCAGTTACAGTTCCATTATGAAAATGCTCCAGACAGCAAGGATAGCAAAAGACAAAAGCCAAAATAATCAACACACATTAGCCATTTTCTTCTCTTCCACTAGTGAAATTCTCTAAGAACACGCATTTTCTAATATTTTAACACCTTTATAAAGAGTAATGATTACTCCTATTTAAGTGTCCTTTGGTTGGTATTTCTATTACTTTTTCAACAGATGGGATATACTATCACTCAGGTACTTATCACATATTTTTTATTTCATTGGAAATAACTTTTATTCCTAAACTTATTTAATACAATATTATAAACATTAGGTTTTTCAGAGCAAAATACCCTACCTTTTTCAATTAATCCTACTTTTTCCAGTGCTTTTGCTGTTGATAAAATATGACACAGGTTCTTACAATATAGAGAAAATAAAATACTTGAAAATAATCAGAAATCAGAGAAAATTATAATTAGTAAAGATTTCTCTCCCTGCTCAGATACTTTGATAATGGGTTAAAGATGAAAAACAAAAACTGAACTAATGCAATAATTTCTTTGGATAATCTGGTCTTTCACATAATTGGTTCCTAAAATGTTAAGTGGGCCCAATCTCTCCCTCAAATCATAGTAAGGCACTCAAAAGAAATCTGACAGAAAAGTCTCATTAATAGTATTGACACCATTTATTCTTGTTTTACTCTAAAAAGGTATACTTCTATGAAATTTGGTTTCCACATCAGACACTAGGGATCATTTAAAATTATTTGAAGTAATCATTTGAAACCCTGACGCTTGTCACAGACAGCACATAAATTATAAACTAAAGGCTTTTATTAAATAGGTTTTCTGTTATGAAATAAGTTTCCCCGTTGTGTAATCATAGTATTCATACTAGCTAAGTTTCATACTTTCACATTTTAGTAAAATTATGAGGCATTTTGTTGAATTCACAATTCATGTTTTACATGTTCTAAATCAGTCTTAAAACAATTCAGTAATTGAAACCAACACTATACAGTTAGATTCTGCCAAAAATATTAAATTTTAAATAAATACTTTTTAAAAGCTCGACATAGCAATAACAGTAAGAACATGACAGAAACTGCTAGAAGTTTTGAAATCTGGGTTCACTGCCATGTAATTACTTTGTGTTTCAAGTTCAGTTTTCACAGATACATACCTCTCCCACTCCGACCGACAAACCTGAGGTCATTGAATCTTGCGACTTGATTCTTCATGGCCGCAGTAGCATTGCGGAGCTCGGCTGAGTAGTTTTCATCATTGCCGGCCATCACCGTGACCAGAGTACCATCCGGAACTTCCCCCAGAGCCACCACCTAGACAGGAGTCAGGAACAAATGCAGACATCAGGAAGGTTATGCATATACTTGGATGTCATTTGTGTACCATTGTTCAAAATTAAATGCATGTTAAATGATACTTTTTAGTTTGCAGGGGAATAATAATTATAACCTAGTAACAACATAAAAGTTTGTTAATGGGAACACTTTAAAAAATTCCATTATGCATAGCTAAATATAAATTTTCAAATAATGAAACACTTACTAAATTTACCTAATAAAGCCACACAGTCATGTAACATAGTTTGAACCAGACTAACAATAACAAGGGTTTTGAGAAGCTAAGCCATCTCGTGAATACAATCATCTTTTATTAATTCCTCATATTTGAGAAACAGAATGTCTTCTGTTCTCAAGTTTATAACTTGACCCATCTTTTACTTGCTCAGACTGCCCCTGGCAGGCCTAACAGAGCCAGAGCCTAGAATTCACTTTTAAGCATTTAAACTTAAAATTAAATCCAATCTTTGCTATCATTTTCGAATGACATAAACTGTCCTTTGCTAGTTCACTGTTGGTAAGCCCATGCATTTGTATGATACTCAACGTCATTAGCAATGAATTCTGGTATGCCAGAAAATAAAATCAGAAATGTACCTGTTGGTTACTACTAATTACCCAAGAGACAGACCTCAGGGAAAAGAGACTCACTTTAATCATCTTCCTCAAATTAAGCTACATTTTTATATCTCTGATCCTAAAGATGCATTAAGTATATTCTGATAGATGACTAAGGTGTTTTCCAAACCCAGCTAATCTTGACAAAGAATCCCTTTAATGTAACTGAAAAGGTATGGTTTATTATCAAGGCTGTTGAAGAAAGCCAGTCAATAACTATTTTTGTAGCTCAAGGAATAAAAAAAGGAGTAATTCCAAGGTAAAATGTTCCTGAAGACAGGACCTAAACATGCTTCACGCAAGGGTATCTATTTCTTGGCCATTCCATTTGACCCTTCAAGAAAATGTCTCCTTCATCTAGACATTTATTGTTGGCCATTATTTCACTGTTTGAGTTTCTCATAGTGGTTGTAAACTTTCAAATCAAATGGCCCCCAGTTGTATTCATTCCTAACATTTCTAATATTCTTCATGATACTTTCTCAGTCAGTGAAATTTGTCCTATTCCTACCCATTGTATAATCATTTGTGGATGGTTGCTTGTGAATTGGTATTAATCAAGCATTTCTTAATCTGTTATTATTCTTTCCCAGTTCCAACCTCTCAATATTTACAAGTATGTAATTGCTACATCAGTTTTTGTTGGGACTATATTGTGTTTCTTTTTTCTGTATGTAAATAAGGCTGCCACAGATTCACTTATCTGATATTAAAGTCGAGTTTCTCAACTTTCCCATCTTCACTGTGTCATAGTCATGACTCCTGCCTTCCCTGTGTCCTTCCGATGACTCTGTACTGTTTTTACTCACTGTGGCTGCTTCAGCTCCATGGGTTGAAGGAGCACAGCAGAAAATGAACCCAGTCACTACGAGAAGTGGACATACTCTGGACCTCCAGATCTCAGCACGATAGTCCACTTTCATGATACTAGTAAGATTTTACTCCTCTGTTTCACCCAACTTGCACTGAGGAGGAAGTCAGGGCCTTTTATCTCTGTTTTTAATCCCTTTGTTCCAATTTTTTGGACATGTTTTTCTAAAAAAGAAATTTAAAACACTGCTATTTATTCACTAAGCAATCTCCAATTAGGTATTTAGCTCCTATTATGAGTGTGTTTGTTGCCACTTAATTAAGAGCAGTAATATGACAATTCTCCTTTGTTTCAAATGACACTATTGAAATAAATCTCCTCGATCAGTTGATTGACCATTGTTAGCTTTTCCTTCTAGTCCTATAAAATGTACTTGCTTTACTCTGCTCTTTTCAGTCTCTTAAATTTTTTCCCGTTTCTTTTTTTTTTTTTCACAATTTTCACTTCCTTCTGTGAAATTAGCTCACAGTGTTGAAATATCTTCCTTGAACACATATTTTTACTTCCTCATCTTCATCTCTCTGTGGTGACCCAAGCTTTTCTATTTTAATTCAATATTCAGTAAGTGTACAGGGTACAGGATCAACCACATGGCTTTCAAACTGAATAACGCATTGTTGGGGCTGAATCTGGAAAGAGGTTAAAATAAATAAATCTTGTTTTATAACCATCCCATGCACTCTGAATCACTGTGCTCCTGTGCTGTTTCTCCTAGTGCTCCACCTTGGAGTCTAATACTATCCTGGTTAGTAATTTGGCAGGCCCTCGAAACCTTTGCCAGAAGCAAATAAAGCATAAAATAATCATACAGGCCAACTAAGAAAAGATGTTTGATGTTTTATTTTTAACAATAAAAAATTAGGAGTCTAACTCTTATCCCTCCCATTTTTTAAATGCAGCAGAAACTGAAGATATTACTGTGGTCAAATATCACCGTCTTGGCCTTTTATTTATCTATATAGTATTTAGGGGCAGGGATGGGGAGCAAAATTAAACCTAGGGAAATTTTGTTAATATATATTATCCAATTAACAAGCATACTTAGGCTAGATTAAAAATTTTTAAACTAACACATCTACAAATTTGATATGGATTTTGCCATTGATAGGCAATATGAAGAGAATGAAAACATGCCTATTTTCAAACAGAGAAAAGCAACTGGAATGAAAAGCTATTAACAACAGGTAAAGGAACACAAACATTTACATTTTAACACAGACCAAACAGACAAGAAGGGACTTGTTGGCCAAAGATATCTCATATTTTGTTTTACTTCTCTGTTTTTAAAGTATCAGGAAGTTGGGCAAAATATCAACTCTCTTCTATACTATATAGTTCTCCCAATACTGTTCTTGGCTAGCCTGTTCACAATTCAAACAGGCATTTCCAACCAATCCTAATTAGGTTGAAATTACAGTTACAATTCATTTACTTCGAATCCCTTAATCTTCCGATGTTTCAAAGAAGGCTGTGGAGTGGAACACAGAATTCAGCCAGGATGACATTTAATGCATAGCTGGGGACCATGATCTTGCAGCCAGAAATATTACTTATTTCTTTTTTATGAAAAGCATATTACAACCAGCATGAATTTCTTTGCTGAAGGCATGTGTATGTCTTTGGACTCTGATGTACCAGGGCCTAAACAAACTGTAATATTATAGTATTACAAAATCTCTCCTAAGTCATCCAAACAGCTTCGTAGGCTGCTTCTGTAAATACTGGGTAGCACGTAGCCAGCTTAGGATTTTTCTGGGTAGTAAAAATATATACTTCTCCTGTGCTAAAATAAAGGTCCCCCATGGGAGGAAAGCGGGTGGAGAACAGGATGGGGTCTATTTTACCATCATTTTGATCTACTTTAAAGAAAATTCATAATTTTGAATGTCTCCTTAGTTCTGAAGATTAAAGCAGAGGATTTACACACAGAAATTCAGAGGACTTCTAAAGAGATATTTAAATATTCTTTCCCTCAATATCATCAGACTTTATAATCATTTCACATTTTCTCTTCTTTGTCATAGGAAACAGAATTCCCTAAGGATTAATTTCTTAAAAAGATCGAGACTTGCTTAAAATCTAAATTTTAAAGGAATAATTTTTGCAAAAACTGTTCAGGGTGTTAGCGGATAGGTAAGTACAGAGTGCAGCCAGGGGCCCACAGTAAAGGAAGGCAGGACATAGGCAGATGGTGAAGTTCAGCTTGCTTTCATCTCCCACCTTTACACTGGTTCTCACACTAAAAATTCTGTCTACTTTTGCAGCAATGCAGTGGGCAAATCTCCTTGAAGAAATGGCCTCTCTTCTCTGGGACTGGGGTGGTGACAGGATAGTAATCAAGTGGTCTGATTTCTCTGCTGACCTTTCCTTCCCCAAAATGTTCCCAAGGGACACACCTGAACTTTTTTTCAAGAGATTTACACCTTGACCTTGTATTGCTTATAGCCTATCATCCAGCAAAACAAAGTCAGATTTTTGTTACTTTATAAATTATCCCAAGTCATTTTAAAAGGAAACCTCCATGGTTATTATGATTTCTGCTAAAAACAATTCCCTGGTGGCTCCTAAAAGCAATCTGTATAGTTTTTCAACCCTTTAGAAGAAAATAACATTCTCATATAGTAGCTCAAGCTTTTGCATGGCTCCAATTCCTGAAGACTTTTCATTAATCACTTATTATCTTGATATATTGGGGTGTGGGTTCTCTGGGAGGACAGAGCTCAGAAGACATCCTGATTTTCCCCCAAAGAAAGCCACAAATCCCTTAGCATGATTAGGGTGTAGGGACCTGGCTTTAAGGCCCTTTGGTTGATTATCAGCCTGCCTACTGCCTGCTCTTATCTGACAGTGACCCCAGCCCCAGCACTTGGTCTCCTCTCCTCTTGGTTACAGGGAGCAGAGGTGATTCACCAGCTGAGTCTGTTTACATATAAAAGGATTAGAATCATTTCAAATCCAAATGGACTCCCAAACTCAGATCTAAATAAATGGAAAAAAGGAAGGAGCAGTCAAGTGGCTGCTCTCTTTATCCTCATTTCCACCGCAGGTTTAAAAAAGTGCTATCAGACAGCCGAGAGAAAAGGAAGAAATTGTATAAAAGGTCAACTGCAAATTATGTTTCTGTTATTTTAAAAATAACGATTTAAGTTTCGAAAGCGATAAAGTTTAAAGAACTCCAACAGCACTGTTGTAAAAGTGAACATTAATCATTGTAGTTAAATCAAGATCTGGCTAAGGCCTATGAAAAGCTTATATTAAACTAATTTCCCTGTAACGGGGACAATTATTCAACTTCAAAAAAAAAAAAAGAGTAACCTATTTTTACAGTTTGCATCCCCAATCTTCATTAGCCTTTCAAATGAACAGGAAATGACCCCAGTGATTATACTAAAGAGCTACACTTTTAAAAAACAAAAAAGCAAACCCAGGAAAGACAGAACAGAACCCCCACCGCAGAAATTAAATTCCTACTACTGTTTGTTGCTGGGATAGTGCGTGGTTGTTTAAAAACGCAGGGGGTTGTTCATCTATCCTTCAAGGCCAAGATTTTTAAAGACAGCTGAAGGCTATGGCAAGATCCGGGGTGAAAAGTGACCGCAGACTCAGGCTTCTCAGCTGAAGAGCCACGCGGCCTCCTCCCCTAACAGCAAAGCTGGAGGTTTGGACCTCCTGGCTCTCAGGAGACACTTTGTCACCTTTCGCTGCCCCAGGCTTAATCTAGGTGAGCCAGCGATAAAGTCCAAGAGGATTCCAGGAAAAGAAACAGGAGCTCTTGCAGCTTCTGGCCTGGAGCAAGGTAGAGGCTCGCAAAACTCTGGAAACTTTTGCGAACTGAACTTCGCCTGACGCCGTGGACTTTGGACATGCTAATTTCTACAGGGCAGTTAAGAAAGGGGGGAAATCCCTGACAATTTCCAATGCTGGTTTATTGATTTATTTTTAATGACCGGAAGGTAAGGATGGAAGTGTCTGTATTTCATTTCCGGATGCCTTCATCTGAGAGAAAAATTAGTTTAAGTGATAATCCAGAAGTGGAGGAGAGTTGTGAAGAAGCAGAAGCATTTGGCCCCTGCGAGATAAAACTTTGCCTACTTTGTACCAAAGGTAAGGACAGGTACTGACACTTTGTATCCAAGTAAAAGGAAGGTCCCGGGCGGCCCTGAGCGTTATCTTGGGGGGGATTCTGATTAGCTCCGCGTGGCTGTCGCGGGTAGGCTGAAGCGGTCCGCGCCCGAGGGGTCGCCACGGCAACGCAGCATCCCCGCATCCCAAGCACAAGCAGGAGGACCAGGGGGCAATCAGGGGCAGCACCTGCCCAGGCAGCCCACCCGCTGGTCTCCCGGATCACCCTGGGCATTCACCGGCTTCAGCCAGCCCTCCCACTGCCCACCCGCTCCCAGCCCAGTACCTTGAAAGCGATGGGCAGGGTCTTGTTGCAGCGCCAGTGCGTGGGCAGCACAGAGCAGAGGAAGTTGGGGCTGTCTGTGCGCACCAGCTCTCCGGGGTGGTCGGCCAGCACCTCCACCATGCTGCGGTCGCCGCTTCTCAGCTTCCCGGCCAGGGCGGCGCCGGCGTCCGGGGCGCCCAGCGGCAGCGCCTCGCTCATCTTGCCCGGGCTCAGCGCGGTGGAAGGCGGCGTGAAGCGGCGGCTCGTGCTGGCATCTACGGGGATACGCATCACAACAAGCCGATTGAGTAAGGACCCTGCAAACAGCTCCTACCAGACGGCGACAAGAGCGCGGATCTTCAGCAAGCAGCTCCCGGGAGACAAACATACAAATTCAAGGGCCTTTATTACAGCGGGAAGGCTGGGGCAGGGCGGGGGACTAAGTTCCTAACAGTCCAGGACAGGAAAAGTTCTAGTTAGGCCGATCGGCTTCAGACCCGGGCAGGGCTCCTACCGACCAACCGCTTAGTGCATTCAAAAGTGGGCGATTAGAATCCAAAGTTAAACGCCAGAAGGAAGCTGCTTTCTTGAGTCTTGGTTTGGGAGTTTAAGTTCAGTTTTTGGCTATTACAAAAGTTCCCGGAGGTAAAATTCCTGTCCAAAATATTTATATTTTATGCAGAGAGCAAAATATTTGCGCAGAGAGCAAAACAACCAGCAAATACATGATTTGGAAGTTCCAGTAGTTAATCGCCTGCCAGTTACTATTATTATTGCTGCAGGTGAGTTATTTTCTAAAGTCCCAACAGAATGCAAAATTCAGGAGTGTCTTCCACACAGGGCGCCCCTTTTATCATGAAAAACTGGTTTCAGGTCTCAAAAGTAAGAGCCGCGACTCCCAAAGGTTGTGCTACTAATGTATGTGCACGTATATAGAAATATATACATACGCTCTACTTCATAAAATATTTACAATACAATCTGTAGAGAATTTAAACACTACAGAAATCCATTAATGTTCGCTGCGGATTTTTTTTTAAGTAGCCTTGAAAATCAGCTTCAGTAGTTGGAAGAGGGCTGGGCTAGAATTACTTGTCATGTTTTCTTAGTAAATTCTGGCAAAACGCTCAGTGCAAAAGAAATTCAGCTTTCCAAAGATCTCTGGCTAATCTTAAAAAAAAAAAAAGTCCAAGTCGATGATACTAAGGTAGAGGTCTCCCCATCTGAGTACTCGGTTTGAGGGGTGGGTGTTGGTGAAGTTTGCGGCTGATCCTGTGGTTTAGTGGGAGTCGAGCTGTAGCGACTGATACACACGCAGACATGCGCTCTTCCGAGGCTAGGCACTGTCTACATCGGCTCAGTGAGTCAGTCCCGACTTGGGCAGTCGCGAGATCTTCCTCCCACGTCGCCCAGCACTGGCGGCCTAGCTGCTCCGCCGCACCGATCCCCAGGAGCACCGTGTCACCGCAGCAGGTGGAGCGGCCCGGAGAGGAGACTCGGCCGCGCAGGTCCAAATAGACCCTGGGGTTCGGGTTACACACACGCGCGCGCGCGCGCGCCTTCCCCACGCACACGCAACTTCACGACTCTCCCTCGAATCACGGCGCGCTTTCGCAGTTGTCAAAAGAAAAAAAAATCAGGAAAACAAAGTTCACAGCCAAGAAAGAAGTTGAAACATCCAGCCAAGAAGCCAGTTCATTCAAAAGTAAGAAAGGAAAGAAAAAATAATAAAATAAAAAGAAAGCTCCAACGCAGGTCTAGGAGGGGCAGCAAATGTTGACTGTCTGGTGTCGTCCCCAGGAGCCCAGGGTAGAGGTGCCTGCCGGCGTAGGGCTGGGCAGCGTGGTGCCCTGGCTGGGTTCGGCCGCGGGGCGCCCGTCCCGCCCGCGCCCGCTGGCTCTATGAATGAGAGTGCCTGGAAATGAACGTGCTTTTACTGTAAGCCCGGCCCTAGGAATTCCATTCCCTCAGCTCGTTTGCATAGGGGCGGCCGTCGGCCAATCACAGGCCTTTCCGGTATCAACCAGGGCGCGGCTCGCTGCCGCCAGCTCTTGGAATTGGCCCGCGCGTCCCCGTCGCCGCCGCCGCCGCGCGCTACTGTACGCGGCCGAGGCGAGGGGACCTCGGTGGCCGTGACCACCCCCGCGCACCCACATGGCCACGCGTACACACGCACAAGCTCACACGCTTGCCCGAGGCCTCGTCTGGGTTCGGACCCCATCCCGGCAGTAACGCTCGCGGTTGCGCCACGGCGTATCCAAGGGGTCGCAGTGCGCAGCGGCACCGGGGCGAGCACGGTCCGGAGCCCCAGGAGGAGAAGCAGGCGGAGGCCCGGCCTGCCTGGGGACGACTCAGCCAGAGAACTGCGCCCGGGCCCGGAGATCAGCTGAAGGGAGGCTCCCGGGCGCCCTGGAGACGCCCCTGCTGCCGCGAGGGTTCCGGGGAGCCTCCGACCTTCCGCGGTCCTGGCACCGCCCACGGCCGAGCGTCAGCGTCCCTGGCTGGTGGGATGCGGCCGCCTGGAGGCCGCAGGACTGGGGCCCGGCTGGAGAGCGGCTCTGCGCGCCCCCGAGGCCTGGTCGCCCGCCCGCTGCAGCGAAGTGGCGCCGATTCATTCAATGAGACGAGACGGTGCTCCCCGACTTGATTTTGTCGTGTTTTTAGCATTCCGTCGGTCTATTTTCTCTTATTAGTGTTTTTCGCCGCGTCGGGGCTGCGACCTGATTACGCAGCGCGCGCGTAGCGGCCGGACAGGGACTTCCTAGTAAGACAAGGCCCCAAAGAGCCAGAGGCTGGGGGGAAAAGTTGAAAGCATCCGCTAGGCTAGCGCCCTACTCAGGGAAAGCCCGCCGCTGGGCCAGCGCTGGGTACGCGAAGCCGGAGCCGGGCGCCCAGGTCACCCGAGCCCGGCAAACACCCTCGACCTCCACGGAGACGCCCGGTTCCACTCTCGAGGGGTGCCGGGCGCTGCACCCACCCTGGCTCTGCGCGGGAAGGGAATTTCTGTGCGGGACCCACGGCGCCACGAACATTTCCGCGGTGCTTAAAGGTTCCCGGCCCGGCACGCGGCCCACTTCGCCCCCCATCCGGCGAGGCCCTTCCTTCTCCGGGGCCTCGCAGCCACTCCGACACGACCAGGCCCCTCAACGACAGTCCCCGCGCGCCTCTTCTCAACCCCAGGCGGGCGCGCGGCTGCCGAGGCGCTGCCTGAAGCCTGGGGGAAGAGGGACCGCGGCGGGCCGGGCGTCTGGCCGCTTCTCCGCCCCAGGCCCCGGGAGGCCAACGGGCTGCGCTAAGCAGTGGGGAGGCCTCTGCGGGAGCCGCGGGCTCGGGGCGGACGCCAGGGGGCAGCAGCGGCCCTCGCTCGACGTCCGGTCCCTGGGCCCTGTAGCCGCGCTGCTCGTCCGGACCGCCCCGAGGGCGCAGAGCTCAGAGTACCCCCTCGCTGTCCTTGGGCCGCTCTTGTGAGAACTTAACCTTAGGAGAAAAGTCAGGAGACGGCCGCCAGAGCCACCGTGTGCGGCCCTGGTGTCCCGGAACCCTTGGGCGGGGAGCCCAAGCGGGGTCTTTTCCCGAATTCCCTTTCCCCGGCCGTGGGCTGGGCCCACGTCGTGGATGCTCCTGGTTCCCCGCGCACCCGGGCAAAGGCACGTTCTCCACGCTGCCACCGCCTCGGCTCCCTGCGGCCCGCCGCGCTTCTCCCCGAGGGGGCGCGCACCTCTCTCCTTTTGCACCAGATAGCCCGCGACACTGTCATACCGGACTGCATTTTTTTTTTATCGGGTCTGGGGTCTCGATGCTTACCTTTTAAAAGAATTTTCGAAAAAGTCCAATTTCAGTGTAAAAAAAAAGCATCCACTGTCTAACCCTCCACTCTGCGGAGTGATGCTGAGTGTTGCGTTTTACCGTCTCCCCAAATGCGGCTTTCCCGCTTGGGGCCACCGTTCCTCTGGGTCGGGGCTTGGACGCCCCCTGTTCTAGTGGCAACTTCCAGGGCCTGTGGGCCCTTTTCTCATAAGGTTAAGTGCGTTCCCTAAAGCCGACCAAGGGTTCCCGGAGCCACCGCCAAACGCACCCTGCGGATCTCCGGGGACAGGGATGGAGCTTGATAGTATAGCAAGGACGGAAGTTGGCTGTAAATGGGGAAAGAGCCGGCTCCGGTAATCTGCCCCTCGGAAAACTCAAGGAGGCTGCTCAAGGGCTCGGGTCCTTTGCCTAAAACCCGAAACCCTGCAAAGGGCTGTGAAGAGGCGCACCCTCTGCGGGATCCTCGGGAAGGAGGCCAAGTCCCCAGAGAGCAAAGTTATGGTTAAGGCAAGAGGTGCCCCAGGTTTAGTTTTCAAGGGCAGCACCACGGGCGCTGCTTAGCTGAGTTTGAACTGATATATTCCGAGTTCGAAACCCGACGAGGATGATAATAGCAAATAAAACGCTGAGATGGCCGGTCGCGTGCGCTTTCACGGACCCGCGCGGGTTGGGAAAACGCGGCGCGGTGCACACTTCAAAAGCAGAAAGAAACAAAACCACCGCCCGCCCCTCACCGAGGAACTAAAATGAATGGATAGCGGACATTGTGGGGCTCCACGGAGGGGTACCAGGAATCCCTGAGTCCAAAGGGCTTTTGCCGAGTTTGTGAAGTCCTGTCACACCGCCTAGGAAATAAGGGATTCCTTTCCACCCAACGCGCTCATTTCAGCGACAATATAGAATTTCCTTCCTTTGCCTAAGAAAGGGACCTCCGCTCCCAGGGTCACCCTGAATCCTACTAAAACTCACGTTATACAAATTAAAAAAAAAAAAAAACCGCGACAGAGCTAGGTTGAGAGGATGATGCTTTCTGACAGATTTCTCCAAATTTGTTCCAAGGGGGAAATCTGAAAACGCGCGTAGCAGAAGTGAAATGTAAGTTTCACAGTGCGTTTAAAAAGTAGTAGTTGGTTAACTGTAAGACAACCGTTTCACTGTAGAACAATTAACAGTTCATTGACTTTTTTTTCCTCTTACACTTTAAGGTAATTAACGATAGATGGTCTCAGAAAATAGCTGTTTTGCATTTTCCTCTTGTAAAATTCGCTCCAAAGTAAAATATGCTTAAAGTTGAAATTAGCATCTCAGCAATTCTCTTAAATCAACATTACCCTTTTTGTGTAATGTGATATTTTCAAATTAGATATCCACAAATCGATTTCTAAAAGAATTGTTTTTATCCTAAGTTTTAAAAAAATAATGTAGTTTATTATTGGTTCTGGACCAAAGTACCATAGTTGGTACTAATGTTACAGGGACAGAGAAAAATTCTGATGAATATTGACCATATATACAAGTAATTTGTTCCCTACACTGCCCATTTTTGAACACTGGAATTAAATTACACTGTTTTTCTGTGAAGTGGCTTTGAGATTGTTTCACTCTAGAAATGGAATTATTAGGGGGGTGGGATTTCTTGATCCCTTCACTACATTCTTCCTCTCTATGAGTATTTCCTTGGGATGCTCTGGTTAATTTGTGATTATTTTCACTTAAACTTTGTAAATCAATTCTGCACCTCACAAGCAGCAAACAATGTTTTCAAGTTAATCTTTTTAAAATTTAGGGATGCTTAGTAAACACTTTACCCTCATAAAAATTATGCATTACCATTGCAATAACAAAGGTAATAAACTGCGTTATAACAGATAGAAGCCAAGCTTTATTTTTTAGAGTCATGTGGAGTCATTTAATAATAGCAGAGGGTGCAAGTGGTAAACGCCATAGAACTGAAGG
Organism: Dolichotis patagonum; assembly: GCA_004027295.1. NCBI lineage: Eukaryota > Metazoa > Chordata > Mammalia > Rodentia > Caviidae > Dolichotis > Dolichotis patagonum. Next base: position 56,589 of record PVJX010003797.1, read on the forward strand.
TACCATTTAAAGTTTCATTGGACTATTTTATATGCTATGACATCTACAATATGAACTGCTTTTAAATATACTTGAATCAGCAAAAAAGCTTTAATTATGCGGTAAAATTATATCATAAGGTATATACAGTGATACATAGATGTGAAATCATATGCATGCATATATGAATGTGCATATTTTATAAAAATATAATTTGCAATTTAACATACTGTAAACATCTCTAGAAGAATTCACTCCATGTATGTGTTCTTAAGTAATAGGAACTAGGAAAATAAAAATAATCATGAATACATTGGCAGAAGACATCAATTTTACTGATAATTAACTTTCATTTTAATTACAATATATTCAAGTTTAAAAACTGAATTTCTGCTGAATTCTTTTTTTTTTTCTTCTGCAGGTCATTGCTTCTCAGATTTTTTTAGCACTGGAGATATGTTGTACCAATAAATTCAGCATATCTAGCACAAAATAAAACAAATTATCAAGTAAAAAAATGAATTTTAATACAAGAATATGGTTTTACATGCAGTCTACCAATGTTTTCCACTGCTAATTAATGTTGAATCTTTATCCATCATAGAAACACTCCTTTTAAGCTTTATATGTGGTATAATTGTGATCTATTTAATAAAAACATACATTTGGAGTGTAAAGGAATGAATCAGAAATCAAGGTGAAAATAGAACCCAGCTTAAATGCAAAGGCGTTTTAAAATCTGCAGTACAGCAGAGAATAAATGCAATAAGTAAAAATATGAATATTCTTTAAAGCAATGAAGATAAACAATTTGGAACACATCTAAAAGAAACCAGGGAGTTGTTAAACATTATGCTCATTTACTCCCAGTGACTGGATGTTTTAGAAATATTTTCCTCTTACTTGTTTTCCTTCCCTTTTCTAGGAGAGCAGATTCTTTATATTGAAATTACTCAGTCTTGAAATAACAGATTATATCAATTATTATTGAAAATAATTTTATGGTAATTCCTAACTAGGAAACACTTGCATACTGATGCATGTACAGCTAGTTAAAGCAGAGTTATATGAAGCTGTTCTCTTTCCCTTGAATATTCACAAATAATGCCGTGAATTTGAAAATACCCAGCAACCTTGCATATTGACAATGACCAACACTGAATGACAAATAAAAATGCTGTTTTGCAAAGCCTTAAGATTTGAGCATTTTAGATACTATAAACCTAAGCTTTGAGCTCTACTCCACAATATTGGTATAATAAAGCTTTTTAAAAACATTAAAAATAAGAAAGGATATAATCATTTCAGATTTCTAGACGCTGTTTAAATAGGCAGGAGAACAAGATTTTCAGCTCCTTAGTCTTATATTTTTGCCAAAGCAAAAAGAGCAAATAAAATAATAAAGGCTTCTGAAGGACTGCCCTATAATGAAAGATTAAAGCGTTTAAATATGTATAGTCTCGAAGGAGCATCCTTAAAAAAAATTAAAAAGATCATGGTTTACAAGTACATAAAGACTCCATAAAGATTTGTTTAAAAAAAAAAAAACAGAGAGGGACAGAATCATTTGTACTGATTGTGAATGATAAGGTCAAAATAAAGAAATGGACCTTAAAGTTAGGTAAGCTCAGTTGCGCAGACACAGGGGTAAAGGTGGGGGGAATTGACAACTATAAGATGAGTCCCACAGCTGGATTCGTGCTGAAGGGATCCAGCAGAATAAGGACCTGGAAATTCTCCTGAGATACTGAGAAGCTTTTCCATGTCTGAATCTGAGAAACTGGGGTAGCAGAGAGGGAAAGCAAGGGTTCGTGTTCACACCTAATATTTCAACAATTCTGCAAGAAAAGCCAAGATTTTTTAAAACCTAAAAACAAAGGGAAAAGTGAATAGGTTTTGAAAGGTATGCATGCTGTTAAGCACCTCCTTAGTTTGTTGGATAGCAAAGCTGGCTCCACTCAGAGGGGGGGTTCTTCATGGGCAGTGAGGTAGCACCTGTTGGAATTTAAAGGAATTCATTCACAGAGCTGTGAAGATTAGACCAGAACTGCAAGGGAGGAGAGATTGTGATGGTCACAATAATGAATGCCAAATAGGGCTGGCTCATCTAAGCATTCTTTTCCTTATGTCTACTGAACGCCGTTCCATGCAAGGCAGTTGTTACAGACCTTGCTGGATATAATCCCTGCACTACCACTACTGCCCCATTTCACAGGTGAGGAACTCCCCCCTTGGGAAATGTGGAAAGCTTGTGCCGGGACACTTCAATTTTGACCTCCACACTTGAACACACACACACACACACACACACACACACACACACACACACATCCACAGACGAGTTCACATATGGTGAACTATATTTCTTTTTGACCACAGCAATGTGATTTTTATGGGTATCCATCATAAAGTTGGGAAAAATTAACTGAGATCTCATCTTCCACTTTTATCCTCTCCTATATCATGATCTCATGAAAAAAACTTCTTTGAAATTCTTCACTAAGCAAACCTCAAATATTCAAGCTGATCTTTCAGCTTGAATAAAGAATATGTCCAGTGAGAAAAACACATTAATGGGGTTGGGTACATAAAGATTAGGGATGGATATTCTGAGGATGCTCAATCTTAAGGCCTTTCCTGGAATTTCTGATGGCTTTTCTTACAGGAACACTTCAAAGCTCAATCTTGATGTCTACCTCCAAATTCATCCTCTTCTGGGCCTCTCTTCTGCTACTAGTACTCGTATTTCGAGGACACTCCGCCTCATCTCAGCCTCCCTCTTCTGTCCCTTCTGCTTTCACCTTAATTCAGACCCTTAGGACTCCTTGTCTGACAGATGCATTAGCTATCTTGGTTCTACCCCCTTCTGATTCTCCTGTTCACCTTTGACAGATTCATTTTCCTATCATGTGTGTTCACTAAGTTGTTTTCCTGCTTCTATGCCTTTGAGAGAATCCATTATTCCAGATCATGTTAAAGTTGAACTGCAAGATTTTTCATGTTGAAGTTCAAAATTCTTCAGGTTGCATGAGCTGCCTATGACCTGTCTTATAGATGTCCACATAATTTGTGAGCTGTCACTCCCTGCCTCCTGTAATCTGATCTCACACCTCCTCTCCAAGTATCATGGAACTGACATGCTGGTCTGTTTTACCAGCTCATGATGCTTCTGCTGCCTATGGTGCCTTTTTCTACCCCAACTTCATCTGCCTCACCCCTTCCTCCAGCCCTCTAAGCCACCTAAAAACCTAACTCAAACTCCAGGTGTCAAACCATACCTCATCCCACTAGGAGCACAATCTTTGCTGAGCCCACTAGAAAGTACTGTCTGTCTTCTGCCTCCCTATCAGTTCTCTGGACCCTGCACATGTATCTATCAGGCATTTATGACCCCTCTTTGAGGTTGTCTATTTGTCCTTTTGTCACCATTAAGCCTAATGCTATGCCTGGAACCTTTAGGAGAAGGCCGAAGGGAAGAGTATCACATACTTCATTTTTGCAATTTGGAATGCATGGAGGCTAGAAAAGACTAAAAGGATGGGTTTGGAGGTAGACACCAAGATTGAGCTTTGAAGTGTTCCTGTTAGAAAAGCCATCAGAAATTCCAGGAGAGGCCTTAAGGTTGAGCATCCTCAGACTATCCATCCCTGATCTTTCAGCTTGAATAAAGAATATGTCCAGTGAGAAAAACATATTAATGCGGTTGGGTGCATAAACATCTCAAGGATGAGCAGAGGAAAAGCAGGCACTGAGCTACGAAGGGAAAAGAGTACAGAAGAGATCTTGGACACCGAAGGGAGATGGGAGTTTGCAGAGGGAACCATGTCCCAAGGGTCATGAGGAGCCATGAAGATTACGGATGAAGAGATTACACTGGGTTTGGCTCTGGGGGACCATAACCTTTGCTAGATTCAGTGGAGCAGCAGAAGCAGAAATAAAGCAGAGAATGGGAAAGAAAATAGTATGTAGGGCCAAGGAGGTAGGACTTTGTTGGAGAAGAGAAGGTATCTACCTGGTAAGGTGGCAGAAGGAAGGAAAGAATAATGCTGGTGTGTGTGTGTGTGTGTGTGTGTGTGTGTAAGTTGGAAGAGAAGATCTGTAAAAACACTTTCCATGTGCATGTCACTAAAAAGCAAGTCATCAGCTCCCACCTCAGACCAGCTATTCCTGTTGTTTTATCTTTGGACCATCATTCTTCCAGTTTTGTTCTAGAACTTGTCCATGGCTTTGTCTTCGACTTCATTCAATCTCTTGGATTCCTTGTATCCTTTTCTCTCCCTTTCCATCTCTATTGCCATTATTCTTACTCAAATTCTCTGAACTCATCTGAGATTCCTTGCAAAGATCTTACTGATTCCATACAGTGCTTCCAGAGTAATCTCCCATACCACAGTTGTAGCGACCTTGTTCCCTTACTGCATCCTGAGCTGGGTGTGAACCCCTTAGGACACGTTTGCAGGATTCAGAGCCACCATAGCTGTCTTTGTCTTGGAGGGAGGTGTCAGATCTCTCCATTTCAGGTTAACTTCCTTCTCATGATATGGGATCAACCATATACTTTATCATGGTCTCCACATTGCTGGAATAGCCCCTGAGCTATACTTTGTGTTGTATCTATTTGACATACTGAGCTTGGGGTTTGTAAGAACCATTCTTCCTGGCTTCAGGTTTCTATGTGGAACAACATTCCTCGGTGTGAAACCCTTGACTCCTTCCCACTCTCTTATTCATCTTCTACCAAAGAAGAGTAATTACCTGTAGTCGTAGTCATTACCTATAGTAACTTTGGAAGCAGAAACAAGGTGTACTAGAAAGAATCCTAAAATGGACCTTCAAGATTTCCCATCCTACACTCTGGGTCTGTGCGTATAATAAGCTCTTATGCTCTGATTATGATACATGGAAAAGACAGAGATATTTAAATTTGTAAGTCAGTTTAATAATCAGTTGATTTTGAGTCAACCAGCTGGGAGGTGATTCTAATGGGCACAATTTAATCATAGAAGACTTTAAAAAAATGGAGTTGTATTTTTTTTTCTTGGTGACTCAGAAGTGAAATCAGTCACTGGAAGACAGAGGGGTCAGCAGGGGTCAGGTGTCAGAATGGGAGTGACTGTAGATGCTAGGGGTGAGCTCCTGGAAGGAAACAGCCAGATAAAACAGGGTTCTTGATCCTGCAGTCACATGGGACTGCATTCTGGGGGTGGATTTTTCCCTAAAACCTTGAGATGAGGGGTCAGCTTGGCCAACTGCTTGACTTTGGGCCTTGTGAGATCCTAAGCTGGAAACCCAGTGAAGGCCACAGTACTTCTGACCTATACAACTATGAGCTGATAAATTGGTGTTCTTTAAGCTGCTAGGTCTGGAAACTTGCTGGTTTGACAGCCATGGGATACCAGTGCTCTGGGTGTGTCCTTGCTCCTGATTGTTGTAGGGAGACACCTCCTGTATATTGTTGAATGAGTTTCTCGATTTCTAGGACTCACGATCAGAAGCCTGCCGTACCTGAGCCAAGTTCTCCAAAAGTTCTGTTGGTGATACAGGTGATACTTTGACCTCCATCTGTTGACGCTCGTGTCCATTTCATGATTGGTTCTAGTTCACTGGAGAGCAGGTGTATCTTTTATTGGTCTCCCTCAAAAATCTCACTTTTTTCCTCACCATACTGGGGATTGAATCCAGGGCCTCCGCATTGAACTATAACCCTAGTCCTACCTCTTTTCTTTCTTTTTTTTTTAATTTCTTATTTTGAGACAGAGTCTCACTAAGTCACTAAGTTGCCCAATCTGGGCTCAGATATACAATCTTCATGCCTCAGCCTCCCAAAGTGCTGGGAGTACAGTCTCAATTCTCCCTCATCCAGCTGTCTTATTCTCTTCCAATCCACTCCCACCTCAGCACAGATACATAACCACTGGGGGTGAGCTAGGAAGGGAAATTCTGATTCAGCAACTCTGGGGAGGGGCTAGAAATTTTGCATTTCCAGCAAGTTCCTAGGAATTCTACTGCAGCTGCTGGTCTAAGACCCACACTCAAAGTTGGCAAGGACCCAGGAAACTGCTCCCTTCACCAGCAAGAATCATGCCCAGCACGTACATTTGGACACTACAGTGCTGGAAGATTTTGTAAACAACTTTGCAAAACGTAAATTGATGGCAGTTATTGAAGATTGGCCTTTTAAAGCTGTTGTTACAAACTGACAGTCTGTGTCCTCCTCAATATTTTTGCTGGTTCCCTGATCTGAGATGTGCCAGCCTCTAGAGCCATCAGAAAGGAACATCTGTCATGTAAGCTACCTGCTGTGTGGTATTTTGTTGCAGCAGCCTGAGCTGACTCAGAAAACCAGGCCGAGAGAAGGTTTTCTATCAGCGTGTCTCTTATCTGGCTTCCCATTGAGTGTTTTATACGCTGTATCCCATTTAACCTTCTCGTCATAATCACTCCGCTCACAGTACAAATGAGGAGACCAGGGCTCAGTCATTAGCCTGTTTTGAGCCCATGCTCAGTTTGTCTCAGGAGTGCCCGCTTGTGACCAGGAAGCTATACCACCTTGCAAGGTGGTTCACATCACTGCAATATTCCTACTGCAGTAAACACTGACAAGTTGCCTTTAAAGCAGGACATTCTTATTCCAGGGCAGTGCCATCTAATGGAGATATAACCTGCCCATGTGATTTTAAGTTTTCTAGTAGCCACAATTCTCCTTCCCCTTTTTTTTTAAATAGAAAGAGATGGATGAAATTAATGATAATAGTGTTTTATTGAGCCCAACCTATTCTAAACGTCGTCATTTGAGAATGACAGCACACATATAAAATTTACTATAAAAGATATAAATTACTAATGAGATACTTTACATTTTAAATTTTTCCTTGTACTTCATCTTTAAAACCTTAGGTGTTTTGCACACTCACAACACTCACTTTGGTTTAGCCACATGGCAGTGCTCGGTCGTCACTTTTGGCCAGCACTGCCCATAGCAGTCAGCGTTCTATAGCAACCCCTCAACACAGTTCTCCCCGAAGAGCAAGGCTGCTGTTCTGCTAGCATTTCAGTGAGCCCTGCTACTTGTGAAAACTCTTTAAAAAGCTCATCTTACTGGACTCCTTTTTTCTTTCTGTGCTGCCCTGAAGCGAAGTTCAGATTTTTTTGTTTTAATTACAGCATCATTTGGTTGACTCAGAGGCAGGAAACTCCTGCCTACACTCCTACTCAGCAACAACAACCCAGTCACAAAGGCCAGCGAAGCCCTGTCAGTATCACTGGAGCACCCTCAGTCAGGGCGAGCCAGCGTTCTCTGACATATTGTCCTTTTCCACTTTACAATCCGAACATTACACTGACAGCACACACTGTAAAACAGTGCTTTAGTGTCTCTGAATTCAGAGTAAATGTTAGTAAGAGGCATCTCTCACTCTTTTCCTACAAAACTAGTTTCCTATTACATGAATTGGATGGATTCTTAAAGATTGATCAGTATAGACCAGAATTGTAGGCTTTACTTTTAATAGGCCATGATTTCCAAATTGCCAACTGGTTCAATAGTACTGTCATATAGGAATTCCTATGTGCAGGTTTATTTTAACTTAAAACATTCAGAGTTTTCAAAAAGTCACTTGATATGTCAGCTTCCTAGAGGTCTACCAGTTAAAATTTAGTACTAGTTCAGTTTAGGGAGGCAGCTTGTAGTCTAAGTTATGGAGTCAGTCTTGTTTCTCTTCCAGTTCTTCGAAGAAAACACACAAGAAAGGAAATGCGGGACAAATCTGTAATAGAAACCACTGGCCCATCCTCCTGGCATCAGATCTCAGAGGAGGCTTACAATCCTTGAAAGGCCTGTTCTCTGTTTGGTGCAAATGTATCTGTTCGAATACCTTTGTCCTAAAAGTTGAATACAGAGGTCAAGGGGCTGATGTGTGGACCCTAGAAGGGATGTGGATCCTTTCCTATAGTTACAGATGAAAGACAAAAGACAGAGGTAATGCTGAAGTGAGACAGGTAAGTTGCTCTGTCTCCGCTCAGAATGATATCCTCCAGCTAAGCATTGTGGGAAAGTACCCAAGGGTCAGGAAGGGCCTCAAAATCAACCCTACTTGAGGAGCATGAAGGTGAGTTTAGGGACTTTGCCATGGCCTTAGGTACCCTAATTGAGGGATACTGTATCACTAAAGATGCTGGGGATGATAGCAGCAAACTATAAAACAGCTGATATTAGAGTCTGCTCTCTTTTAGGCATTTTAATTAATATATTTAAAAGCCATTTCCACCAAATGAATAAAAAACAAAACGCAATTTTTTTCTAGCTTGTGTAAACAATAAATGAATGGATGTATGAATAAATAAACAGAAGGCCTGGGCCTCATTTCCTCCGTGTCATCCAATTCTGAGTGTTTATAATTCATCTTTTCTGTTTTACTAAGAGAATTAAGAAATAGGAAGACATGATTTTTTCCTCTGTGGAACTTTTATGTCCAAAAATAATTCTGTCATCTTAACCAGCTCTTAAACTATTAGACATAGTGAGGAGGTTTGGGGATTAACAGAACTAACTCATGACAATACAGCTTCATAGCCTAAGCATTTCACAAAGAGTTCCTCTATTTTCAGATAAGTTTACCTACTCTCTCAAGCAAGTCAAAGGAGCTATGGTTTAAAGCATAGACAGCAAATAACTTTGAGAGTTTGCTTTTTCTGGAAAATGGCACTGTTGCTGCTCTGTGGTGTACGTGTTGATTCACAATAGAGTGAAATATGAAGCTACTGAGTGTGACCTGCAATGATTTCTTATATAATTATAAAATACTACAATTCTACCTTTGAACTAATTCTTTTTTCTCTATGTCAATCTAATTAGGAAGACTTCACTATGGATTATATTACAAACTAATATAGAGGTATAACATATCCTTTGGTATAAAGAGCTATAAAGTTCATCATTATCATTACTATTAGTATCTCAGATTAATGCTTTCTGCATTGAAGCAAGTATTTTTCTATTTATGAACCTATATACATATAGATGGCAGAGAAATTTCCCACACATACAAAATTCTGTAGAGAGGAATTTATAAGCTTGAGATAAATCTTGGTGCCTAATCACCAGTTTCAGACATAAGAAACAATTCAAGAATCAAGAGTGAGAAATGTACATAAACTGTGAGATAGCTATATTAATCAACTATAATATATTGCAAATGTCTGCTTTAGAATTTCAGACAAGAAGGCAAATATTTTCATAATAATCTTGTCATTTTTGAGTTTAGGAAATGGACTTATATATGAAATAACAGGTTAAAATTACTACTATACTGCTTGCTTGTGAGATTATAGAATTTTCATACTGAATGTTTTTTTTTTTTTTTGGTGCCGGGGATCAAACTCACGACCTCGCGTTTGCCAAGCAGGCACTTACACCACTGAGCTAAACTCCCAGCCCCAATAATTCTACTCTTTAATGATATATTTACAGTTTCAAAATTTTATAAAACTGTTAAGGTCTACCATTGTGATGTCTACATGTTTTCAGTTGTATCAACAATGTTATATAATTAATGTTCAAGAAGTAATCTCATTTTGTGGCTAATGTACCATACTAAAATGGAACATTAGACACTTTTGTGGACATTTCTTATAAAATACCATACTCAATTTCTCAATTGATCAATGGTTTCATCATATTTAAACTTTCTATATTATTGTTTCACGCTTGCTTAGAAAAATGCTGTCATTAAAATCTGCCTTCAAAAACATGAAGCAAATTTCACTATCCTTTTACAATGAGTAAATGGTATTAATTTTATAGTGTTTATTTCTTTTGAGAAGTAGTATGAATTGCTAGTGAAATTAACCAAAAATATCTGAGACTCCATATCTCCTTACTGCTAATGTTCAACTTACACTTAGATGCAAAATGAAAGTAGGTCACAGAAGTTATCTCCAAATTATTAAAAATGATGAGACACAAAAGAAACACTTGAAAAGTTTGACCACATATTTTTGCAGAATAGGTAGGGTTTTAAAAATAGCGACAGCAAAGGAAAAGATGTTTGCCCACACATAACCACATATGGTCCCCCAAATGAATTCTGGTTCATTTCTAGTTGAACCACCGATCAAAGAGTACACTGATGGTTTGTGACTAAGCCATGCTCTTATTTGGGTTGTTGTTGCCCTTCAATTACCTTAACATTTTAAGTGTGAGTGAAGATGCCTATTTTGAGCAGAACGTCAAATATGTCATTGCTTAATATAATAACACTTATAGCACTGTTTTTTATTTGTTTGTTGTTTTGTCATACTGATGCTGACGACTCAACCTGGGATTGTCACACTGATTTACAACCTAGATTTCCTTTTTTAAAAAAAATTTTTTTTAGTCTCAGGGAAGGGTCTTGCTAAGTCCCTACGTTGCCTATACAGGACTTGAACTTGTGATTCTCTGGTCTCAGCTTCTAAAAGGGCTGAGATCTCAGGCTGCTCCGCCATATCTGACAATACAGCATTCTAGCTGTCAAGAGATGTCTACATAGCAAATATGCCTATAAATGTATTTTTAAGAATTAAAAATAACATTCAATTTTAAGTAGCTCTGTAATTGTCAGGTTCTTGATTGTAGGAGCATCTCATTTTTAAAGAGAAAATATTCTAGATCAAGCCTTTTTGCTTTACACAGTACTTATATAGTCTTTTAAATAGGAAGTATCTTGTTTGGAGAAGCTCCTTTTTGAAGAAGTCGCCAAATAATAAACTGGACTTCTAAGGAGGACAGAAGAAAATTTTTCCAAGTATGTTAATGAAGGGTTCAATTTCATATTTAGTTAGTTATTTATTTAGGTATCAGGGATTGAACTCACAACCTCACACATGCCACGCAGGTGCTTGAAACACTGACTAAATCCCAGGCCCAATTTTAATCTGGAAACACTCAGCACACTGGAGCCGAGCTTTAGAATCTAGTTGGTTCTTGATTTTGTGGGAGTGAAGTCGACAGACACCTGGCATCCAGAAAACCAGTGGTGAACTCACTACCAGAAACTGGAGCAGATCCCCTGCCCCCACGCATGCCGCGCCCCAGAGGTCCTTCGTTAACAAGGGCAGATCGAACAGTGACACAAAGTGAAGGGTGCAATGTAGATTTTTCCTCCCTTTACTAACTGAACTCACAAGAGAATTCATTTCTTTCCTTTTTGCCTCAGGCATAGATAGCCTAGCAATTTTCATTTCGTTACTGAAATGATTCCCTCCTCCCCCCAGCCTGGTCAATTAGAGTGGAGATGGATTAAAACTTCAGGTTAAAGATTTTCTAAAAACTAGGAATAGGAGGAAAATAAAGTTACCTGTGAGATTTGCCTTTCTTTTTGTGTATGATTTTTTCCTGATCATGATAAAGCTGTCTCAATCACCCTCCTCCCCACAAATTATTCCCGTAATGAAGACACAAATCTGACTTGAGGTATGGCAGCAAAATAAAAGCCTCTCCATCAGAATGTTACTACATTACTCATCATCCTTACATTTAAGGGTTCTGGAATAATTATGAGTCAAATCAGGAATGTTAGACACATGCCAGGAAGTTAATCTGTTTTTAAACAACAGGTTGACTCCCTATAATATAGAGGATGAAATTAGCAGAAAGTGGAAAATTTTTTTTTTGTTTTTGCTAAGCTTAAAATACCTGACTCTTAAAAGAAAATGTGGATAGATGTCTAGAAAATACTAGGTCACACTTGAAGTTTATCAAGTAGTTTTTTTTTCCACTCAGAACCTAAAAATAAAAACTTCTATAGCAAAACATCCTCCCTATTGATCTTTCAGTTTTTACAGTGTTGAAGTCCAAAGTACATATACCTTAAATAACTCCTCACAACAACCCTGGAAACAACTCCTTCGTTGGAGGTCTGTTAATTCTGTTACAATCCAAAGGCAAGGTGATTCAGTGTAAATTCTTCTCTGGGACAAGTTTAGATTTTAAAAAGTAAATACAGTTTTTTTCCTATTTTTTAAAAAAGAAAATCAATTATGTAAGTATTGCAGTAGTAAGTCAAGGAAATAATTTATCATACAAGGAGTAGATACAGAACAGTAGACCACAGATGCGCTGGGTTTGAGTTCTGCTGGGTTTTGACAGTTTGGAGGTTTGTGAAGACAAGACACTGGAATCCATCAGAGGGCCCCAGTTTTTGAAAACAAGAAAAACTGGAGACTCTCAGGAGTGAAGGTCTTACTTAGGCTGATAAGGTTTTGAAGACTGAGCAAATTTTAATGGATAAATGATGGTAATCTCTGGCATTTCTGAGCTACAGGAAGCTCCAAATCTGTGCCAAAGGCTTTCCTTGCATTATCTCATTTAATCCTACTGTTAATGCTATTACGTTAGCAGCTTTTGTTACCTTAGGCTTACGGAGTTTAAACAACTGGGTCAAGCCACATAACGATGGAATGATGAAAGTAATCCTTCGACCCTGCTGTACGGAGCGGACAATCTGCGAATTGTGTGCATTTAAGAAAATGTTCTTCACATTTCTTATGTAAGAAATTTCATAGACTGGTTTTATTTCTGGTGGGCAGCCACCCCTTCCTCCCCCAAAAAGGGGATTTGCACACAAGTCTACTCTGGACATGTGGCACAACGAAACCAGCTGCTTTAGAAACACAGAACCCAGCTAGATGGATAAATATTTCAATGACTTTTCCAGAATGGTACTTAAGGAACAGAGTCCATCTCAATTTGGGTTTGAGCCCATGGCCTTATGGTTTAAATATAAAATGCATTAAAGCCCTTTATTTAGAGAGCCATATGCCATTTTTAGGGAGCAGCCCCAACTCTTCCTCTGACTTTAGCAAGAGGACAACACAAATAGGTGTCTCAATGCTGTCATTAGTATTCATTATTTATTAGGACTTGATGGTATATTCAAAGCCAGCCAGCACAGTCATGTGACCCTCCAGGAAAGACTTGACCCCAAGGGCAGTACTTTCTGGTGTGCAGCCTGGGAGGCCATGGACAGGGCCAGGAAACAATAGCAGGAGAACCCCATTCTGGTTGAGGGGTTCTGAGGGTGAAAGGCAAGAAGTAGATCCTGACTTCCAGTTTAGAAAAAACCAGACTGATGCTGCCATTTGACATCTCTAAAAAGTCACTTCTAAGGCATGGGATGTGACCCATTCATTGGCTAAGTAATAAGAAGAAAAGAACAGAAATGGAAGAGGAACTAGAACCAAATAACTGGAAAATAGAGTACTTTGCACACAATAAAGACAAGTCCAGGCTTCTGATAGATACAGCCATTTCCCGAATCTGAGTAATTTATTTCTGAGTGTTGTTTGCTATTCATAAATGTTTGAAAGCCCCTGACCTAAAATAACTGTTTTTCTCAGTACTTTGCATCTTGTTCTGGGAGTTACATAGGTCAGTGTGCACCGGTGGCTGTCTGTAGATCTGCTCGTCTTGCCGTGCCTCAGTTTTCTCCTCTGGCAGGTCAAACCGAACACCAACTATCAAAATGCACCAACAAGACTAAGTGAATCAGGGCGGCTACAGCATTTTGAGAAGCTAAAGATCCCAGGTAAAGGATTATTATGAAATAAGTCAGAGTGAAGTTGTTGTGAAGGCCAGACCCAAATCAGTTTGTTTCAGAGATAAGAATCAGCAAACACTGCAAAATCTGTGCATTTTATAAAGGGAAAAGCAGGCTCCAAGAAATGTGTTGGCTTTTCCAAGTTCCCCAAATCTTAGCTGATCTGGAACCCCTTGACCTGTAAACTAGTGTATCACTTCCATAACCTGTTGTTCCACCTCCGCTAGCCAGTTTGCTCTTTCTTGAGAAAAAAAAAAAAAGAAAAAAAGAGGGCATCTTGAGAATTTATATTTATAGGAAATTTACAACTCTCAAAAAGCTAAATAGAGTCCCCTTTGAAAATAGTTTCCTAATTGCAATCACGTAAATTAAACTCCAGTACCAAGAAATAAATCATGGGGACTAAGCCCTGTACCTCCAAGAAGAGAGTGCCGAAACTCTTTGAAACTCTCAACACATACAGCAGTACGATACAAAGAGTAAATACTATTACTCTGCCTGAAATCTCAAGTGGAAATTTGGTTTTAAATGGTATGGAAAGGAAGAAGGAAGAAAGTTGCTGTCTTCCTTTCAATCACCTAAACTGAAAGTAAGGAGAGAATCAAAACTGTTACCCCCAAAGTGCCATTTGTCTCTCCAGGAGAAAAAGTGGTGTAAAACATAGACTTGGACAATACAGCAAGGTCGTTGCTCAATTTTATGTTGTAACATGATTTTAACTGTCACTGAGGGCCAGGATGGCAAATATTGCATCAACTCCTGTGCAAGGTGTTTCCTGGGCTTTTCAGAGAGAGGCTCCGGGGAGGTGCAATCTCTCTTCTTGTGAAGGCCAGATAAAGCCTTCTGCTCTGGCCACTATCTTCTAGTGCTGAAGCTGTAGATAACACAGTTTCACACCCCCTGCCCATGTCCTGCTTTCCCAATGTGTAGGTCTTTATTGCTAAAGCTTTTTGTGTTTATTTTATCAGACACATTTTATCATTCTTCTCCAAACACACTTGGTCGAAGTCAGCCTTTGAACTTCTTTAGCATATATATCAAATGGGACCAGTGATTCCGGACAGGTAAAAGCCTTATCTTATGATTTGAAAGAAAGAGGAACAGACCACGTGTCTTTCTGTTAGAGTAGATCTTCCTGGGACTGATGTGTCTATGCTTGTGTGTGGATGGGTGGTGAGAGGTGAGACATATAGTCTTGGTCTTTATCTTTAGAGCATAATTCAATTGATTACCCTACACAAATATTTTGTGTCTTTTTTTTTCTTGGCATGAATTAGACCTGAATTCTAGGGCAGTGCAAAAATGCTACGGGCTACTTAGATCGTACTGCAGTTAAGTGAGTCAGTGGCACTGAGTCCCGAGGTCTGGTCTTCGGGAGACCCTGTACATACAGTGCACCAAGCTGACTCTTTTCTTCCCTCAGCTCATGGCCAGACAATGACAAGGGCTTCTTCAGACTCTTGCTTCGCTCTCATTTGGCCTGGTGATCTCTGAACGTGAGGGTCAGTCCCTGCATGAGAATGAATCCTTAGTCACACTACTTGAATCTTCTTAATGTAGAAAACAAAATCCATTTGGAGCACAGCAACTGGGTTGATGACTCCTCTCTTGCTCTTTCTCTTTTCCCCTCCCTCCCTTCCTCCCTTCCTCTTTCTCCTTTCCCTTCCTTCCTCCTATGTCTTATGCAAAACCCTACTCTGCAACTGAAAAACAATTGGACTAAAAGGAGGAAAGACAGAGACAGATTAAGAGGGTGGCACTGTTTCATTCTCTGGGCATAGAGGCTACCACATAGTATCATAGACACAGAGACTCACTGCATTACAGTAGCCACACGGACCTTCTTAGAGGGAAGAGAAAGGAAAGGAAAGAAAGGAAAGGAAAGGAAAGGAAAGGAAGAGAGGAGGAGGAGAAAGGGAAGGGGGAAGGGAAAGAAAAGAGAGGGAAGGAAAGGGGCGAGAAGGGAAGGGGAGAAGACGGTCTCTTCGCAGGCCCGCACATCTCCGGGGGCGCTGTGGGGGGTGCTGACCTTTCCCCACTGAGCCCCCTTGGCAGGTCCCCTGATCTCTGGCTCTAGCAGGGTCATTTTGACAAAAGGGGATGAGATTAGTTCATTGTTGCCAAGTACAGAGGAGCTGACACATCTCAGTTAGATTAAAATTTGATCTGCAGGGTCTTGGATCTTTGAAGCAAATTCCTGTTTACATCATGTTTCTCTTCCTCCTTCTCTTTCTGCTTCTCCTCTTTGTTCCCCAGCTTTTCTTTCCTCACTTTTCCCTCCCTGGGTGTGAACAGGTTGTTCACACCTTCAGTGGAGTGAGGAACGTCCTCAGGTGAAGGTAGCCCTGAAACCCATGGCTCCAGTGTGAACCCAATCACAAATCTGCACAAAGTACTCTGAGATTCGTCCCCCAAAGTCAGCTCCAACCGAGTCACTGTTCTCCTCTCCTTTCCCTGCTGCCTGCTGGCCCCAAGCTTTCCCGCTGGCTGCTGGCCTTTTGTCCCAGGAAACCAGAGTCCTAGTCACACGGCTCCCTGGTATCTGGCAAGAGGACGAAGGGCTATCACTTCTTTTATCCCCCCTCTCCAGTCCCTCCCCACCCGACTGGCCTACTCAAAACTCTTCCAGGCCCTATCTTTCTCCTTTCGCTAATTTCCAGATTGACTTTTCAGTGATGGAGATGATTTTCAGATTTTATTTTATTTTTTTTTCTGGCAGAGAATTCATTTGGGCTTCTGGAAACTAAGAACAAATGAACTGTCTTTCTGGAGGCAAGAAGTGCATAATGAAAGCCAAATGCAGAGGCAGAAGCCACTCCTGCCCACTGTGCTGTGCTCCACCAGCCCGGACACGAGGGCCGGAGGGTGCAGCCCGGCCTCCCTGCTGTCGCCCCGCCCCACTCGGCAGTTGCTGGGAGTGCGGCCACAGAAGACGCTGGACAGAGTCCAGGTGCTGACTTCTGCGTGGGTGTTGTCCTCAGTCCTCTTCCCTGGCCAGCGCAGTGCTCGGGGTGGGCTTGTGCCCAGGTCACAGGGCGTTTGGATTCCTCAAGCTCACACTGGCATTTTATTTAAATAGTGCATGGCTTTCCAGGCCCAGACCCTTGCAGAGGCCACAGAAAGCCTCTGCTAGGGGTTCCTGGGGCAGTAGGAAACCTCGGATTATAGGAAGGGGTTGCTCCTAGGTTGAGGCTTGTCAAGCTGCCGTTTCTCACGGTGAAGAAGGATGAAGGGGGTTTAAGTGAGAAATGACCCCAATGACTCACCTATGTAGGGTTTGATCCCCAACGCAGCAATGCTTAGAGGTGGGAGGTCCCCAAATGACTGGTTCATGGGAGCACCAACCTCGTCAGTGGAATAACCCATTGATGGGGTCACAGCTACACGGGACACAGGGAGATGGAGACTAGCTGGAAGAAGTAGGTCCCTGGGAATGTGCCTTTGAAGGTGTGTCTTTCCACTGGCTCTTTTATTCTTTCTGCTTTGCCACCATGGCAGCGAGGGGGTGGGGTGTTACAGAGAGAAGGGAGGCCATCGAAGTAATTTATGAAACAACCATTTTGAACCCCTACTTGGACAGAGGAGCAGCCTGCAGTCTGCTTGGTACTGCAGTCTGTGATGGGGACCAGGAAGGAGCTGCCTTCCCAGCCAGCTCGCTTGCTTGGCTTCTAGCTGCTCATCTCTCCACTGCAGTGGGCTCTTGGCCATGTATTCAGGTTCAGTTTTTCTCACAGCTGCTAAAATTTCATCTACTGAAATACTGCATTATCTAAAATGACCCCTACGCTTATCCCCACACCATCCCTGATATCAAGTCATGCCCGCTAATTTATTTCATCATTGCTGTGGTCTTGTGAAGTTTACTTACTTCTTGACTATCTCCATCCTCCAGATGGAATGCAGTGAGGGAATTTATCCTGTTGACTGCTGGAATGAACCTGGCATTAAGAAAATTGCCTGGAACTAAGTCAACAGTCAGTGAATACTTTCCATGAGTGAATGAGCCAGTGAGTGAATGAACGAGTGAATCAGTGAGCAGATGAATGACACTAAGCTGTGACTGCCACCTCCTCCGACCTGTTGGTACCCTGAGGGAGCTCAGATCTCAGATGGAAGGAATAACTACTTCCAGGTGTTGAGTGGTAGAAGAGAAACTTCTCTATGCATTTGCTATCTGCTCCTTTGTCCGTGTGACCCCAGAGTCCCAGGCCAGCTTTGCTACTCTCTTCCCTGTTTCATGATACCCTTGGTATCAGGGCCGCAGAGGTTGCTGCTGTCAACAACTTAAAGAATCCTCTCCCTTCACCTCTGCTTCAGGCACGTGACAACCCTAACTGGCCATCGGTACCAGAGCTTTTTCCTAATATATTGCTGTGGATGCTTTAGGTATACAAGTTACGGTCCTTCTGTTTCAGATGGGAAACATTCCTGGCCAAATCAAAACCAACGAAGCTCCTCTGTGTACTCCATTGTCCAGCCTGCTCCCCTCCTTTTACAACTTCACAATAATATTTCCGTTGTTTCCCTGGCCTTTGTGCATGCAGGCTCCAGCATGCAGGGAACCTAGGTCTGATGCATATCTGAAACTCCAGGGCAATATTAGAATTCTTTTCCGAATAACAGTGTGGGATGCATAGGGATGAGTAGTGATTGGATCTGAGCTCAGTAGCCTGGATCACTGCAGACAACCAGGGCCTACACCTGGCAGGAGAAGGAGAGACATGCATGTCTTGCCTGCAGCAGAAAAGGGGCATTGCAGGGACTTTCTTCTGAGATGAGTGAGGCTCACCTGCAGAGCTGTAGAGTATCCTCTTTGGGGACAGCATTTAAAACTATGGGCAGATTCCTCTTTCTACCAGGTGCTGTGCTTCCTAAGACTTACCACTTCCTCTTCACATGTTTCTTTTTTCAGTTATTTTCAATTAAGATTAAGGACAAAATGGACATTTTGTAGCATCCCGTGACACATGATTTTAGACTGGGTTGGGCCCAGGGACCCTTTACATTGTATTCTTTAATAATTCACACAGCAGCATTGTAGGGATACTCTTAACTGCTTCTTAAAAGTAATTAATTGATTTTCTGACATATCAGTTAACAATGTATTACTCTGACACAAAGTTGTGTTTCAGCTCTTGATTGGACTGGAGGGCTGTATGGATTAAATTCAGTCCAGAATTTAGCCTGGGGGACTCTAAAAATATGCCCTTATAAAAGGAAAGGCTTTTTACATGAGTGTTGTCTAAAAATCTAAACCATATGTCCTCTCCTGGGCTGTCAGTGGGGTAAAATATAGGATCAAGTATGTGTAGCTGCTCAGACTTTGAGCATTTGAGAGGCATGAAATAACCTACTGTTCTTCAGTAAGCCACACGCTCCAGCGTCAAAGTCAGCCAGGCTGTGTGGAGGGAAACAGGAGGAACTCCATCAAAATGCGGTTAGCTAAGGGGCTCGGGAGGGGCTGGTCTGTCCTGAGAGTGGTCGTCTCTTTTTGTGGAAGCTGGGTTTGCAAGATCTACTCACGGATGCCTGCTGATGGAGCTCTTACCTGCGGGATGTCTCCCGTCAACAACGCAGACCTTACTAGTGGGGACCTTATGACACAGACCGGTTAAGTGGCTTGCCCTAGGTCTCTGTGTGAGGCAGTGGAATGTTGGAAACAAGGACTTCCTGACACATTGGCCTGCACAGCGACTCATGTGACAAACTTCTGTGATAAGGGCAGCGATATGCCCTTCGTGTATATTTGAAGAATCTACTAAACCCAAGATGGAAAACTCCTTACAGGGAAATTTCAGGGGAGTAATATTTCTTCCCCATTCTTGATGCTTCTGTCCTATGGGTTGAGTGGACTCTAGGGACATCACTTTGGCTTCTCGTCCCTTCACTGAAGGAAGGAAGTAGCAGCTTAGAGAACCCAGTTCCCTCCTCTATTCTTCTTCCTGGACTTGGCCCCTGCAGGACACACACCTTCTGGCTTGTGTGATCCATTTTGCAGGTGCAGTGCTAGTTCAGCCATGCCTGAGACAGGTGAGCGAGTCCCACGGTGCTGTGCATTGAAGTCCCTCGGCTGTCTGGCATCACACAGTCATAAAGCTGGCAGTGTGACCCGCACTTGTCCTGCTTCTTCCTGTCTGTATTTAATGGATTTGGAACTCAGGAGGGCTGCCACTCATCTGATGGGCTTCAAACTTTAGCAACCACAGAGAAATCTGAGTGTAAAGCTAGGGAAAGTAGTGACAGCAGAACAAACCCACTTGAACTTGACATACACAAAGCTGAGGCTTTGCTTCCTGCAATATTCCTTATTCTGGGCTGGCCATTTACTCTTTTTCCTGAATTACAGATTGAGGATAATGATTCCTCCTTTATAACAACATCATGATGACTAAATGAGATTTTGGATGAGACAACTTTTAGACTATGTTTACCCTTGCAATTGCTCCACTAATGGGACTTGAACTATTTTCTATAGCAAAGTACCAGAACAATGATTTAGAAAAAAGTGCTTCAACACTCTCCAACATGGGCTGGGGATATAGGTCTGTGGTAGACTGCTTGCCTAGCATGCACAAACCTGTGTATTCAATCCCTAGTACCACAAAAGCAAGCAAACAAACAACAACCAAAAAACCTCTTCAACATTTTCATATTGTGCTGTTTTAGTTGTTAATGTTTTGAGAGCATCTTAAATTCTGACTGAGATTTATGGAATGATTAATGTTTACCTGAAGAGGTAGAGTACGCCCTTTAAGGGAGAATGTACGGGACGTACCTCAGAGGCAAAGTCAAGCTCATCACTGACCTGATTCTGCTAAGACGAGTACCTGACAGTCCTGGGATAACTGGGTTATGATTCCTTCCTCCCTGCTTAGCCGGAATCCAAGAACCCTCAAACCCACAGAAGCTTAGAGACTCATGCTCTTACTATCTGTCTTGATTGCATAAAATGGTTGTTGTGGTGAGCCTCAAGGGAGGAAAGCATTTTACAGTCATGTGGAGAAGCATTACGTGCAAATATAAAATGTTCCTGTTGATATTCATATGACTTTTGATTTTGTCTGTCACTATGTTTGTTGTTTCTTGTCCAAGTGGAAGGTGTTGTCAGACTAGAGAAACAAGTGTGAGAGATCAATAATGTTTGGTGACATGTTCCAGAATTATCTCTAACTGTCAACACTTACAAATCTCATTTTTCTAGGTCTATGTTATTTTGTTGAGGAAGAGGACATAGATTAACATAAAAGTAAGAAAAAGTATTTTTTGGGGGGTCTGAAGTGTTTAATATTAACATTTTAATTTGGGGGGAAGTACTGGAGATTGAGTCCTGGGTCTTCATTGGGAGCTGCACCCCCGAGATCTTTTTTATTTTCTGAGACAGGGTCTTGTCTCTTAGCAAATCAGGGTCTTGGTAAATTGCCCAGGCTGTGCTCAAACTTAATCCTCTTGCCTCAGTCTCCTAGAGTGTTGCTTTTATATACATGTGCACCATATTCTTAGGATGCAAAAAGCTTTTACTTCCCAAAATAGGTTGTCCTTTTTGCTCTTTAAAATTATGACAATAAGAGACCCAAGGCAGATTCAATAATGCATATTCTGAAAGTTATTTAGGTTGAGAATAGAAGAGGATTTTGTGTATGTGTGGGGAGGGGATTGGGGAAAGAGACATGAATTATTTACCGTGGCTCTGGAGATGGAAGAAAGCTTTAAGATTTTGCTGAAGTCACTGATTGATTTTCTGACACAACAAGTGAAATGAAACTCGAGTGGCCCACTGGTGTTGCGTGTCAGACACACAATCTCCTGTCAAATGCAGAGCTGCATTTCGGTAGCTGCAAGTTTGTGTTTCAGGAGAAGGAGGGAGGACGGGGATCTCCGCTGCCTCATAATTAAGATATAAAGTCTTGACGTAAACGACAAAGTATGAATTCTACATTCAATTAATGTAATACAAGCATTTCCTGTGAGCCAAGACTTATCCTGGACATTTTGGGGTTTCACGTATGCTGAGGGCATGGGTGTCAACCTTTCAGTCGGGTGAGGATGGCAAATTGGTCACTGCTCACAAATACTGACAGTCCAGTGTAGAATGGGACAATGTGACCATAGAAATATAAACCAAGCATTATGGGAGCACAGGACAAGGGAGACGTGGGTGCTATATGAAGGGCTGGAGAAGCTCCCATGAAGAAATGATGGGCAAATTGAATCAGGAAGGAATGCAGAGCCTGGACGTGCAAAACCGGGGAAGGAGTCTGAGATGGCTCACATGACACGAGCAGAGCTGAGGGAGAAGGAACGTGCAGCGTCACCCAATGGTGTATGCAGGAGACAGCTGCAGCACACACTGCCCTAGGGATGAGACGGCCCAGGCGGGATAGAGGCTGGATGGGGAGACCGAGCCAGGATAGAGCAGCACCTACTGAGTTATTTGGGGTTTTTCATTCCTCGCAAAGGCCATTGGGGAAATCACTATAAGTGGTCTAATTTCATAAATAAAATAGAATATTTATAAAAGGTCAAGAATACCCAAGGCCACCTAGGCGGGAAATGGCAGAACCAAGACTTAGGCTCAGGAATGTCAATGGCAACACCCATGCTGTGACCCATACTTTCCTGGTAAAAACCCAAATCCCCTTTCTAAGTCAGTAGATAAGGGTTTGAAGACTTCTTTCCAAAGACAAGAGGCGTCATATAGGGACTTTGAGTGACCGGAAAACCTGCACAGTCATCCTTCCAGAGGGTCCTCAGGGATGAGGGAGACTGATGAGTGGGCAGAGCCTGGGAGGTCCTAGGCCAACGAGGACACGTAGCTCATCTTGCTGAGAGGCTGTAGTAGCCAAGGAAAGAGAAGGCAGATGGCGAAGACAGAGTGTGAAAGGGTACTCATAGCTTTGGAGGTGACACAGGGTTTGGGGTACAGATGAGGATGCCTCAGTGCGCGGCCTGGGTAGCTAGAGACTGAAACAAAATCCTACAGACTGCAGAGTGATTTTCAGTTGAACACAAATACTTAGAATTCCACATTAGCATTCTGCATCCTAATTTTGAATGCATGGGTATTTGATTATTAACCAGCAAAAAATATATTTGAGAGTGCTGTAAAATTAAATCAAATTAGGAAGGCTTTGCTGGGTGAGAGATTTAATGTAGTGAGATTGTCTTGATATCTTTCTTGCTCTTGACAGAAAGATCTCAAAGATATATGAAAGGTGGTCAAACAAGTTGAGAAAATGAGAGAACTCTTGGAATGCTTAGTCCTTATACAAAGATTAAAACAAATACGGAACTTGGCAATTACAAAAACCAGTTATCATCACTGGAACTTGCAATCAATTTCAAGATGGCTCAATTGGATGCCAGGTGCATAAATAGAAACATTAAGAATGATTTAAAAGTCTTTGGATTTGACCCGAGTAATGATGCCATTTTTAGGCCAGGTTGGTTTGAGACACCACTGTGCACTAGTCAGAGTTCTTTCCTCGGTGCTGTTCATGACATGGGAGGTAAGGGAGAAGGTGACACTTACCGCCTTGAAAACTTCTCAACATGCACTCATGACAATTGTCCTCTAAGTTAAGTCAAATCAATACTGGCACCAAAGGAAGCAGTTTTCCCTAGGTGCTAGCAGTACATGGACGGGTTTGTGTTTCTCAGACTATTTTAAAAGTTTGCTCATCTTATATATTGTGTCCTTATTGATGTCTTTGATACTTTTTGTCATTGGGAAGGAAAGAATTTATAATCATGAGGACTGTATTATAAACCTTTCACAAATGTCCTATATTTGACAGGAAATAGAATGTATGAAATATACACATTTACATTTATAATATAGTGTAGCGAAAGATCATAGCACAGTATGAGTCAGACACTATCATTCTGTATGAATTAATGAATCAACTCCTTTTAGTTTCACATCACCTGTGCTATGAAGTAGGTATTATTTGCTGCACATTTTATAGGTGAGATAAATGAGAATAAGAGTTATTATTTGCCTAATATCACATGACTAGCAAAGCCAGGATTTGAACCTGAACACTTTTGTTCCTGAGTGAATGTTTCCAAACTAGTCTTCTAAGCTGCTTTTCTTATTACCAAAATGTAATCATTATCATAGATTTGCAAGTAATGCAGTCTTTGGAAAGCACGGATGATAGCAAAAAGGGGTTTCTAGGAAATGGGGTCATTGATCTAGGGCCCAGTGAGAACCAAGGTAACTATAAACTCATTGAAGGCTGCATTTTATATGTGCCCAATCGTTGGGGGAATAAATAAGGGACTCATTCAGTTCTTTTGACTTCTTGATCTACTGATCTATTGAGTTTGCACAGAAGTCTCCTCCCCACTTTGGCGAATGTCACCAGGTGCCTCTGCTCTGTCATTCACTACAGTAAGTCCAGTGGGTTTCACCCTCTCCTTAGTGGCTCATTTTCCACTGCACATCGGGCTGTGGAAAGTCTCACTCTTCTGGGGAAAAATGATTTACCAAATTAGCATGGAGATAAAAATACTTCCCTCTTCGATTGAGTGGTCTCCTTATAGAACTGACACAAAATTAGATCCAGGAAGTGACAGGTATTTTGGTAAATGATGCATAAAAATTACACATTACTGTTAGGTTATGTTTTTTGCCTGAAAGAAACAAGGTTTGTAGAACCTTAGAAAAGACTTTTTCTGAGGATCCCTTTTAGATATGAACCAAGCTGTGAAGGCAGTGTGCACATTCTGCGTTAGTGGTGTATTTGTGAAACACTGAGATGTAGATGTGAGCATCCATTCACTCAGCACCTGGTTAGGAAGCAGGTAATCCCTGCCAGGATGCTGAAGGAAACATATGCACCAGTGCACCAAGCCAGATAGGGAAGCCTCTTCTTCCCAGAAGTGGACCTCCTGGACTCAGATGGAGAGATCGGAGTGACTTTTCCCAGTTTAGGGCATTCTTAGTTACTTTCTCTTGAGTATATACTTACGAAGGTAATTATATTTTAACACCTCAATCCCAAGACCCCAAACTTCCTGCTATCTGATGGCAGATTGTGGCCAACTCATTATGAATGACAATTGTCCAGTTTCTGGATACTGAGATGATGCAAGAATAGAAACCCTTGGGGTCCCTGACATCACCAATGGAGTGTGACTTCCAACCTGAAGCACACCAAGAAATTTGTCCATTTCAGACCAAATTGAAGAGTCAGTGAAACCTTACCTGGGGATTTGCCCTTGGTCCCTCACATTTCAACTGGGTTCACTATATTCCTGGGGATACCTGAATGCATCCTTCGGGGTGACTCACTGATGAAGGTCTTCACACTTGAGATTAAAGCCCTTTTAGCTTCTCATATAAAATCTAGAGCTAAAGCCATGGGGTCTGGGACATTGCCTAACCCTCTGAGATGCCAGTGGGTCAGCACTGTCACATAGCCATGTAAGTATGTCCACACCAGCACTAAAAATACCCTTTTTGTATACATATTGGGATATAAAATTGTTTTCCTTTTTTCTACTTCTACGATGGTTACATACACTTACTGTAAAATTTACCATTTTAGTTATTCTACATGTACAGTTTTGTGGGATTCAAAACATTCATACTGCTATATAGTCATCATTATCCAGCCCCTGACTTTTTAAAAAAATCTTCCCCGGTTAAAACTTTGAAACACTTAAGCAGCAATTCCCCTTTTCTGCCTTCTGCCCGCCCTTGGTAATCACCTGCTTTCTCTAAGAGATGACTGCTCTAGGGACCTCGTACAAGTAGAGTCATATAGTATTTGTCTTTTCTCTAACCAGCTTGTTCCATCCTCAAGGTTCATCCATGGCAAGGAGTGCTTCAGAATTTCCCTGCTTTGAAAGGCCACTATTATTTCTTTGGATGCATGGACCGTATTTTGCTTATCCCACCTGTCGATGGGCTTAGGTTGCTCCCGCTTTCTTGGCTACTGTGACTAATTGCTGCTATGAAAACAAATGTAGGAAACATCAACGTTCTTATTCACTCTATTGACGGATAGATTCAACTAGTGTCAGTTCCTTTTGAGAATCTGTGGACCGACAAAGTCACCTTAATTTAATTTCTTTGAGTACTTCTGACCCTTTGCATGGATGCATTTACTTGCTCAGCAGTCACGCAAAGGAATTCCTCCTCACTCTAAGCACTGTGCTAGACCTTGAGGGCTCCACTGTGTGCCGGAGCTGTTCCTGCCTGTACAGCGGTCCTGGTCAGAGGAGCCGGAGCTATGAGGAAGGTGCTCTGGGCCAGTGGTGGGCGCCATCAGCAAGGTGTGTGCTGGTTAGAGATAAGAGAGCACTTGTGCTTTGCCCTCCCGGATGGTTAGGAGGGCTGTGTACCAACAGTGACTCGAGACTTCAAGAGGTGCATTGTGATACGTTGTCCCAGGTTATGTGATCAATAGATCCTACTTTGTATAATCTTCCCAATAGTTTTTTTTTAGTGCCCCACCCCACATTTTCTACTAGTGCATATTGGTTTTAGAGATTATGGTTTCATCTGGACAGATTTGCACATGCAAATAACATATTTTAATCATTTGCCCATCCCTCTCCTCACCTTATCTTCCTCCCTAGTTTCACATATTTTGGGTGGACAAATATGTATAATATATTTTGATCATATTCATACTCTCTTATACCTTACACTCCATCTTTCCCATCTCTTTCTTTCCTCTTGTCTGATAATAGTCTCTTTTCTACTTTTTGCCATCATTTTTATATTCTTCGTATTAGGGAGAACATGCAATATTTGTCCTTCTCAGTCTGGCTTTTTTTCTACTGAGCATAATCACCTCCAGGTCTACCCATTTTTCTACAAAT
The DNA here is from genome assembly GCA_004027295.1 of Dolichotis patagonum. Lineage (NCBI taxonomy): Eukaryota > Metazoa > Chordata > Mammalia > Rodentia > Caviidae > Dolichotis > Dolichotis patagonum. The sequence goes on from PVJX010003797.1 coordinate 82,979, forward strand.
GATAAAACTGTGTTCTTTTTATGGCTGAGTAAAACTCCACCGTGTATATCCACTCATCTGCTGATGGGCAGCAGCCTGGTCTCTCAATAGTTTTATGAGCTAGGAGCTTTATTACCCCTACATTATAGACAAAGAATTAAGCCTTGGAGGGCTTAGCAAACTTGGCCAAGGTCATGTACATCATTTTATAGCTCTGCACTTCTGAACTGTCCTGGTGTTCTAAACACCAATGCACAAGGCAAGGTAGAAGAGGGGTAAAGAGAGTTCCAGAAAGAGACAATGAGTGTGGTCACAGGGACAGATGAAGGAGCACGGGTTCATTTGGAGAACTGCAAGGTGTCCATTGCAGTAGGCTTACAGCTAGGGCTGCCACAATGAGGGCAGGATCCTCAGTGGTGAGGCCGGAGAGGAACCTTCTCCTTATGTCTTTCTCATTTTCCTTTTAGTAGGATGGCACAGGAGCATCTGGAAAAACAGGACTTAGGGGCCCACAGCATATTTTCTGCCCAATTTAGAGTCCCTGCTGTGGAGAAGCTTCTGGCATAAACAGATGGAAAACATCAAAATCATTTTTACAGAGTAAGTACACAACTGTCATTGATTGAGTGCTTCTTCTAAACAATGTGATTTCAAATACTTCACATATACTATCATTATAATCTCCCCGAGAAGCTTTAGCTATAGGTTCTACAATCATTTTATAGAAGAAGGAATCGAATGCCTTTGAAAATAAGCACATTGTGGGGCTAGGGATTCAGCTCAGCAACGTAAGCAAACTGGCAAACACAAGGTTGCGAGTTCGATCCCCGGTACAAAAAAAAAAAAAAAAGCACATTGTTTGTGGTAACATAGCCAGTAATTGGCAGGACCATTGATGCCAAGTATATGTAGGCCCCCAAACTGCCAATGGTCATTATCAATGTCCTATTCATGTGTCAGAGCCTCAAACACCACTTCTCCTCAGCATGATACAGAGAGTCTCCGGAGTAATCTTCTTATGGGGCAGCTTGTGGCAGCCATTATGACAGGTGGCTATGCATCTTAGTGTGCGCAGAAAGAAAAGACAAGACTATCAAGCAGCCAAGGCTGTTGATTCCCTTTCACCGTGTGCAACAGTGAAGATGAAATATCTATATTTAAGTTGTGTTACTTTAAGACACGAGCTGTCACTGTCCGTTAACTTTGTGGTTTTCATTTCTTTCCAGTGCACAATTGGACTCACAAAGACACCGAATAGCAAGGCCCTGAGCTCTGAGTATCCTCCGTGACAGTTATGTACATTTTAAGTCATGGCTTCATGAAAACCCATGGTACATTGCTAAAGAGTCAGACCTTGATCTCAAACAAAACTCTAATTATAGGTATGACTTTAAAAAGGTCAAACCACAACCTACTTTTTAACTTGCAAAGCCTAGATGTCCCTTGGGAGTTCAAAGTGCTCAAGTGCTAACTGAACCTGTAGCAATTCCCATGTCTACTCTTTCTGTCCTTGTCTTCCTCATTGCCAGAATGGTAATGCTGTTCCCTGCTGTTTCTCAGGGAAGAAATATCAAGTCTTTTTTTCTTACCATTGCAACTCTGTTGGTTTTCCTTCTTCTCATCCAAGGCTTCGTGTCCATTACGTTCTTCCCATGTCAGTTTCTTTGCAGGTTACTTAGTGCACCCTCTGGGTCTGGCCTTGACCTCTAACTTCCATCCTCTGTGCTCTTGTTGAGCCTCAAATCTGAATGCTTGTTTGCGTAAAAGCTTCTGTAATGTTCACGGCCTGGAGGCTCTGAGAGCTAGGGCCTCTGTCCATGCCTCTGTTCCTTATCTTGTCATAAGGGCACTAATCCCTTTCATAAGGGCCTCATTCTCAGAATCTCTTAACCCCTCAAAGGCTGCACCTCATTACAGTGAGGCTTAAGATTTCAATGGAGTTTTTGGGGAGAACATGAACGTTTAGTACATAACATTCTCCTCCCTACATTTACTATCAAGAGCCATCCCATGCAATGAAATCCATAAACTCTGCAAACTGTCTCATGCTTCAAAAATAACTCTTTGGTAAACTTCTGTAACGCTGATAGTTTGGGTCATACATATGAAAAAATTGTACAGACATTTTATTATTTTCTAATAGGGTCATGCAAGTTTCTGTTTTGCTTCCTCAATGCCATCGATAAAATTGTGTCCTCCTCAAAATACGTTGAAATCCTAACCCCAGTATCAGTGAATGTGATTTTATTTGGAAGTCTCTGCACTTAAAATCAATCAAATTAAGGTCATTGTATGGGCCTGAATTCAAAATGACTCATGTCCTTATAGGAAAGGCAAAATGTCATGGGAAGTTACAGATCATGTAATGTCCATGACAGAGATCAGGGTGACATAGCTGCCATACCAACATTTGTCCACAGCCATGTGGAGTTAAGGAAGGACAACAAAGGACTGCACTCTGTAGATTTCGGGGGGAGCACAACACAGCTCCTGCCTTGATTTTGTACTTCTAGCTTCTAGAACTATGAGACAGTTCACTTTTTGAAGTCACCCAGTATATTACAGCTCTAAGAAATAAATGTCTACAACTATTGTTATTTAGATGTTCCCCAGGGACAAGGGAGGGGATATTTTAAGGTTATTATAGCACAGACCAGAAAAAAAAAGTACTAACTAATTGTTGAATAGGCACATGGCAGGGGGCAAAATGGCTTTCAGTTTAAGAAGGACACAAATTCATCAGTGCTTCCCAAGCAACAGGGCCACAGTGTTCTCTCCTACTGGGTTTCGTTTTGCCATGAGGAAGCTATACCTCTGTCATTTAACCTCCCTCTTCATGGCCATTTAAAGCAAAAGTGAGGACAGAGCATGCATGCAATTGTTAGCAGAAGTTATCAGTAGAGGGTGATATTCTGGTTGATTCTGATTTTTTGCTTTAGTTGGAAAGTAACACGTATTCCTTTCATAACGAGAGGTTTTTTTTTTTCCTTTAAAAAAGGCAAATGTCTTCTGGGCCTAATATGAAATGACAGCACATATTTATTATTGATTGATTAAATCTGTCAGCATTTTGATCCACAGCAAACACAAATCGGGTTTTTCTAAAGCTCTTCGGGGCCTCTCACAAAGCAGGCTTTTTAGTCAATGTTTTGAATATATCAGGTTAAGGTATGTGAAATAGTCTTTCCAAGTGGGATTTAATATAATGCAGTAAGAACTGAAGATTTAACAGAGGATTTTATTCCTAAGAGTGGGAAGAATCAGGTCATTGTTTATCATTCTTTGTATGAAGCATTTAGCTATCATTATTGGCTAGACAGGTAAAACAGATGTTCCCTGAAGACATCAGCACCCCGTCCCGAATATCGGAGCAGATAGAGTCTGAAAGCGGTGGCTTGGCAGCTCACCGTGGTTTCTCTCACTGCCTTCTTTTCCCTAGAGGTCCTGAGTCTTTCCTCTCTGCTAAAGTGCTGTGGCAAGGACAGCTGCTGGGATGAGTTATTTAGTGGATTGGGGAGGTGGGGGAGGAGGTGTGAATTCAAGCATTTCAGAGAGTTTGACTCCTACTGTATGTGAACAGGGACAAAATTCATGAAGATAACGAGCCAATTACTGAACAAGAGTTTAAAGGAAGTAAATATAGGAAAAGCAGTTGGTCCTACAAAGCACCATTAAGGACTTTTATGTTGACAGGCAGAGCTTTGGCCTCCTTCTTCCTGCCCATGCTCCCTGAGACACAGAATATGCAAGACAACAGGCATGCAAGAGTCACACAAGCTGCTGTTCATTGGTTAATCAGACCTCCTGTTTGGTGACCTTTACCTGCCACACAGCTTGTTTTACAGCTTGTTTTACAGATATTATACTCCAGCTTGGGTGGAAGGTGGTGGTGCCTTATAAGGACCTTAAGCCAAAGATGGCATCTCTTCTGTTCTGCGCTTTGGGTGGGTGCATGTGGGAGTTGACAGATAACTCACTTCTTCCAAAGATTTTTCCTTTAACTATGGATTATTTGTTTGTGCAGTCAGACCATGAGTTCGACACGGTTCTCTCACCTTGGGTTTGCTATTTACTTTTCACAATGATAGTTGCTTCAAAAACCATAGTACTCTACCATGAATATTTTAGAGCACAGGAAGGGTGCTATTAGAGTAGCTTGCATATAATGCTTGTCACACTGTAGGTGAAGTTATATGAGAAGAGCTTGCTTTGGGGACACAAATCAATGTATGGTGCACTGATAATATTCAGGGGTTCCAATCCAGTCATAGCTCATAGATGGACCTCCAGTTGGCTCTGAGTGTGTTTCCTCTAGAAACTTAACCCTAAAAATTATTACACATTCTGATTACCTAGCATGTTCTTCAAAATCATGATGCCCGGTCTATTTCCCATATCAAATTAAATCAGAATCTCTGGGAGTGAGACCTGGACATGGCTTTTTACAAAAACCTCTCCAAGTGAGTCCCATAAGCAACCGAGTTTGGGGACCACTCATCACTACATAGTAACACTGTCCATGAATAGCCATTAACTTCATGTGGTAATTTAGATCTAAATAGATATCATTTAAAATCAGTTCCTCACAACCTGGCCTACATAGTGAGTTCAAGGCCAGCCTGAACCACGTAGCAAGACCTGTCTCAAAAAACAAACTAACCTCCTCCAAAAAGATGAGTTCCTCAGTTACAATAACCAAATTTCAAGTCCAATAGTCATTTGTGGCTAGTGGCGATCATACCGAACTGTGTAATGTTAAGGAACACCCAACATCATTCAAACTTCTGTTGCATTTTGTAGGGTCTAGAATTCTAGACTTGTATCTACTACTTCAAATATGTATGTTTTTCTTGTGCAGGGACCCTGCTAATCTTCTTTGTGTCGCTCCGGTCTTAGTACATTTGCTGCCAAAACCAGCACTAAAACTTTAATCTGAATGAATAATGAATGGCTGCACTGCCAATAACATTTTTGAGCAAATATTCTTTCCCTAGAATTTTTTTTTTTAATCTTGACACTCATCTTGGAAAGGGTCAAGTTACAACTAGCAGGCTAATTAGAATCACTGAAGGTTTTCTGGCTGAAGCTGCTCCTTACCTGGCTAAAAGAATCTGTTGTGTAGTTTGAAACAGTCATGTATTTTTCTTGAGCCCACCCCCATTGAATGCACTAAAAGAAACAGTCCCTGCAGAACACACTGGTAAATTCTTGGGCTCAGGCTTGCGAGTTTATTTCTCCAGATTTCTTTGGGATTTTACTTTGGAAGTAAACCTCCTTTAAAAATCCCGTTCTCTGACCTTAGTCCTCAGTGCTGTAGGAAGCACGTACACAAGTCTCCTTTATCCCAACTCTGCTTGCCATCAACTCATCACCAAAAACACATTTCCTCTTGAACTCAGTCATGCACGTTGTTAAATGCCATCTTTCTTTGGAAAAATCAGATATTTAAGTTCAGGCTTTTAATAAGTTACCTGACTTTACCACAATGTATTTAAGTATTTGATTATAAAATGCTTCCATAGCGTGATTATAGAATGAACCCTCACAGGGAAAAACACGAAGTGTGGATACTGTGGCTCACTTGGAAGTAGCATAGCCTTGCTAATTTGACTCCATTTGAACTCACAGAAATAGACGCACCCCAAAGACATTTTTTAGGGTATAGCGGGTAAAGAGTAATAGAGAAAGGATGCTCTTTCTCTAAGATGGATGAGCAAATGTTTATTTATTATAGATCTGATTGTTGAGTTCCATGATTCCTAAGGTTTATAGATCAACACTTTCATAGAAATATATATCTAGCCAAATAACATGCCCACCAGTGAAAAGACTGATACCAGTTTTGATAAAATACCAACAGAGAAACAATTTATAAAATATTCAATAGACTATTACCTGAGAGAAACAAGCGCCACAAAAAAGAACTTTGTTTTGTAAGAGATGAAGTTAAGAATTAATGGATGGTCCTTCAAGAACATCTTACTTTAATATTCTTTACTCAAGTGACTCTGTTGTGATTTTCTATGCACTTCATCAAACAGAGGCATGCATGTGTACACACACACACACACACACCTTACGGTGAGTTCTTTAAAGCTCTGAAAGGTGCCATGGTGCCATTTAGGTATTCCTTAACTGTGGTCATCCTGGACAATTCTGAATCTTCTCCAATATTTAAATATTCATATATTCCCTCTTCAATATTCAATATTAATCGCTACAGCAGATGCAAGACAGGACATGATTCTTTGTTCTTTAGGAATAAATAATATACTCCATAAGGACAGAAAGGAACCTATATCTATATCATCTATATCTATATATACGCAAATTCTTTGAGACAAAATTTTGATTTGAAAAAAGGAAAAAAATGGCAAGTGAAACATATTTAGAGGCAGTTTCTGAATTCCAAGACCATATAAATTCTTTCTTGATTTTAGGAGATGATGGTTGCTACTCCCAACTTTATCCTCCAAATTTCACTGCTAAATCTTTAGAGCAGTTTGTAGTTGATACCTAAAAAGCTCACCTATGCAGGCTAGAACTGGCAGGAGGCCCCCCTCATGGTTATCTACTTGACACGCGGGCTGTAATCAGATGGGTTTTGTTGTCTAGTCTAAGGATTATCTAATTTATCTCTGAGTTGTTCTGTGTGATTGTTGGAGCCCAGCGTCCTGGTGAATATACAAAAGGAAGTTTGAAGTGATTTGTGGTAGTAATTCTTGCACACCTGTGTCTCAAGGTGACTCAGTCTTTTAAAATGCCTCCAATAATATTATTATTTTTTAAGTGTCTGGAAGGTAGTGTCTATGTTTGCTAAAGATTGCTTACATTTGAAAACAAGTTCAACATGTCTTTTTAAAAAAAGCAAATGATAGCAGCAATAAAATAGTCTACACCCATGTTAGATCCTGTTTCCTGTTTCTCACAAGATGACTACAGCAGGGATGGTAGAAAAAGCCTATCAGTCCCAAATCTGATTGATTGGAACTGGCTGAAAAGACCATTCTGAGACCATAACTAAGCACAGAAGTAAGGAGTGCTGTGATCAGTCATTGATTTTTTGTAGTAGACAAGACGGGGAAATGTGACTGTGTGCATTACAGATAGTTACAATCTCTGGAATACAGAGTTAAGCATCTAAGGGCATGATGGGAGATAGGGCAGCATAAGATCGTTGGGTCCATGTTGCAAGAGACCTTAAGAAGGCTGTCTGTAATGTCTTGTGCAGGAGAGAGTTGTGGACGTGTCTTGGACACTAAGACATATTTGATCAGATTGAACTCTTAGGAACCCAACTTGGCCGCATGTGTAGTGTATGAGGAGAGGGTAACCAACGATCTTGGAGCCTAAATAAGCAAACACAGGGACAGGCTAGATGTAGAAACATCAAAACTATCTAGGAGCCAATGGAAACCATCAGATCTTGATTTTTATTGACTGAGAGGGTGTTTCAATTTGTAAAGTGGATTGGTATTAATTTAGAAAGTTTTATGTTTCTTTTTGTCTGTTGTTACATAAAGTGATTGTCACACCATAAACATTAAAATGTTTAATAAAACAAGACTGCAGCAAATAAACTAAGGAAAGTGAGAAGGAGGAGTTAGAGGAGGAAGAAGAGCTTGGGCATATGTGTAGAGTATAGTAAACTGAACATATCTGTACATAACACTGCTTGTGATACATCATGTAATTCAACTTTCAGGACACCCCAGCATTTGGCAAAGTCCTACCCGAGACAGAAGCCGAAGCTCATCAGGTGGTTCCTAAATCTAGAAGCAGAGCTAGTACTCCAACCCAAGATTCCCTTTCTCTGAAATTTGTTCCTGTCTCATTTTCTATGCTGTCTCTCGTCACTAAGTGATATACGCCATATCATATATCATGTTGCTATTTCATCTTAAGACCCACATTGCTTTTTTAATAAAAGGTCCTTAGATTTGAATTTAGTTGTTGGTTTGGCTGGGCATGCAGCGCACTGCCCCTTACTTACTGTGGCGATGGACAAGTCACTGAACACCACAGACCTACTTAGCTCTGTGCCTTAGAACTCGCCTTGTTTCTGGGTCTGGATAGTCTTGGCAACTGGACAACGGACACTATCATAAATCTACAGAACCTGGTATTGTCACCATAGACTAAAGGATTCCTGTGAGTAATGCCAACTGACAAGAGGAATCAGCCACACCTGTGTGTTACCTGGGCAGTGGGACTTAGGGATGCTGGGCTAACCCAGTGGTTGCCTGACGTGCTAGGTAACACCTTGAAAGTGCAGGAGCAGTGATACTTTGTGGGGTAGATTTTTGGTCACTTAGAGACAATAAATGGGGGAGGATTGAGTATGCAAGTTGTTAACCTTTGTTCTAAGACACAGACGATTTATACAGCCTTTTCGGGTATGTCCTGAGATGCCAAGAGTTTGCCCTCTTACTTTGCACCCTCTTTTTTGGTACCTTTTCTTTTATTCTTTCATGTACTTCTTTGGGTTTTGTTGCTTCAAGTGTGGGTATCCTTTCACTCCATTCCAAGTGGTAACATATAAAGTTGTAACACATAATCTTTTGGTGCAAATTCTGCTTTCTATCCATCTTAGGTTGAGACACTTTGTTGGCCAGCTATTAGATTGAGCATTTGGAAGGCAGAGGCCTTGCTTGCCATGCTCATCCTTCTATTGATAGCACCTAGATATTTAATCCATGTTTGCTGAATGAAATGTCTGGGATCTTAGCCATGGGGTGCAGACTCTTTCCATTGCATTTGGCTTTGATATTCACATCATGCCCCAACCCACAACCAAGTACTGGTCTGGACAGCTGTGTCTTGGCAGATGCTGGAAAGCTTGGCCTTGTGGGCACTAAAGACCTAAGCGAGTTTCGAGATATGGACACACAGACCAGCTCACATACTGTCACTTTAAGAGGTCAGAAAACCATAGCATAGGGATAAAAATCAAGGATATGGGGCCATCATTGGGTCCCTGATCCTGTATGTCTGGCATTGACAGAGCAAAGCACGATGGACTCATGGTGTCAAAGCTATTACAAGCTTCAATTATTCTAGAAGCAGAGTTATGCAAGTATGAATCAGAGAAAAGGGATAGGATTTGGGTTGAGTGTGGGCAGTGGCCCAGGATGTCATGGAGGTCTTACAGGTTGAAGACTTTCAACCACTCATCTGGAAACAGCATTTTCCATTTCTGTTTTGTGACTTTTCTATGTTTTCTCTCCTGCCTTACTGTCTTTCTTCTCACATTGTTCATCCTGTCTTCATTCTACATTTGTTAGTTCAAAATATCTCTTCATACTTGACAAATTCTTAACCCAATGACATTTTTTGGAACAGTCATTTTAACAAAGGGGATTAGAGAGGAAACTAAAATATACTTCCATAATGAATGTGCTACCCATATGTTAACTCGTTCTTCTTTATGTGCTCTTGTGAGTCATGCAGAGAACCAAGAAATGAATCCTACAATGGTGAGCTCTCCTTCTACTGCCAGACTTTGAGGATTTCTGATCCAGAGCCATTGTTTGGTGATTTCTGACTGTCTCGAGTTTGGATTGGATCCTGGGTTTAAATCTGCCTCTGATATTCACATATTATATGAGTTGAACACCTGGTTTCTTAGTTTTTCATTTGTTGTAGAGAAAATATCTTCATAAATAAATTTTGTTGTGGAAGTTTAGGGAATATAAAAGAAACAATGAGTAAATATGACTTTGCGTATCTTTGCCAGTGCCTTAGGTTCTGGAATTTTTGTATTGTTAGGAACAATTGAGACAGATGATGATAGTAATTGAACTGTCCCTTTTGTGAACCAATTGGACATTTTTTTGGTAAAATGGCTAAAGTAGAATTCCTCAGTCTTAGAACTATTGTCATTTTTTCGCAAGATACATCTGTAGTAGAGATGTTTAATGTGCACAGTAGGATATTGAGTAGCACCTCTGACCTCTACCTACAGGATGCCAGTAGCACTCCTTATTTCTGGTGTTGCATCCCAAAATGTCTCTAGACATTGCTACATATCCTTTCTTGGGCAAAATCACTCTTAGGTAAGAATCATCAGGGTAGAGCATACCAAGCAGAACTACCATTTTCCTCTCTTATGCTAAAGTTTTGAATAAAACTCAAAATGTGAACGTAACAGATGACTCTGAACAGCAAAGTAGGCTGATGCCACTGGTATATGCTACAGTGGGTTTGCCAGCGTTTATACATAACACGTGTCTATGCTTAGCTGCAGCCAGTGTCACCCAGAATTCAGAATTTACATTCAGTCTACACTAAGAAGAGAATAACACAGGGAGATGAAAAGCCAGGAGACTTCCCTCCTAGAAGCCCCCTTCTGATCACAGTGTGTATGTGAGTACCGAGTGTGAATTGATTTACGACCCAAACACTATTTGTCCACATCCATCAAATAAAATTTGAGACTTAAAGACACAAACTGCCGTGATCATTTTCCCCTTCTATTCATTTGTGACAACCATTGAGAATTCAGCTTCTGCTATTTTTTTAAACAATAGCACTCTGTCATTTCCAGAAAATGTTTTAAATTAGTATAAAACTTGGCTAAATTTAGCTTTTATAGAAGAAAGAATAAAACATAATTAACTGTTTAAAGAAGAAAACAGAAACCACATGAAGGAATGAGACTTGCTGGCGAGAAATCTAACAGTAGTGCTTGGTAGCTAACCCATCCCCTGTGTAACAGATGTTCGTAAGTTTAAATGGAAACAGGATGGGCAACCTCCTGCAGAAGGCATTTGTGATAAAGAGCTGCTAACCGTGTATATGTGTGAGGCTGGTGCAGGTGTGGCATCTCGTTTCTCTAATTGCTCAGAGATGGAACATTATGAACATTGGAGCAGGCAAAAAAATCCTCAGTGTGGCAAGAAATATTGACAGATTGAACGCATTGCAGAACTTTGGCTTAACTGAGGCCCCGTAAGTGCACAGGGCTTGCTAAAAACCATCAAGCAGGCTGGAAACGTAAGTGCGGGTTTTCCGGCTCATGCAGCATTAGCCTCTGGTTTTAGCACAGCATATAATATCTTCTGTAATTTCTTTGGAAATACTTGCCAGTTGAGAAGAGTTATCTTTTTTTTTTTTTTTTTTCCCTATCCAGACTACTATTTATGGTGGCTTAGTGAGGGAAAGGGGTAAATTTGATTTAAAAACTGAAAATGATTCTCTGTTTGGTTTTTTAAAAAGCATTTTAAAAAGTCTGCACGGAACAGAGACAAAGGATTCCATTGTATACTGACCTAGGCATGCCGTGTCTCAGACAGAGGGCCTGGCCTCAAGCATGCGAGATTATGCACACATGTGTCCAATCTTCATCACCTAATAAAGACTCATTGAATCAAAGGTCAGGTTATCATTTATTCTGTGGGACTGACTAATGCAACATTCTCTCTTTAATGCAGTCTTTTCTTTACCCCCAAACAATTACAGTTATTATTATTGTTGTTACTGTAATATTTTAAAAAACACAGATGGACCTGGTAAGGTTCCATTGTAATTTGGTGGCGCTCAGCCAATGAATAGTACAATCATTTATTGTTGGGCTGGAGCTCCTGGGCTGATTCTCAGACTCTGGGGATGTCTGTGAAATCATCCCAATAACTTAATCCACTCGCTTTTCTCTCATTCCTCAGTTTCCACATTTTGTCTCCTTTGCAAGGCTCAGACTAATAATAAAGTAAATCACCAGCAAGTGCCCTGCAAGATTACCTCATGCGTGGTCACTTTTCATTTGAGATCACTCTAAATTTTGAAGAAATGGTTTTCTTTATTTGGAAAAGCAATCTGAAAAATTGACTCAGGCAACTTTTTGATGTTTAGTGTCGCACTGTGAGTTATTTATTATTATTTTTTAATGTTAGCCCTGATTACATTAGGTGATGTAATTTCCTAACTTAAAAAAAACACAAAAGAAAAATACTTTCGTTCCATGGATATAGGAAGAAAAGAAACCACTCAACAATTCGTGCATCTTGCTTTTCCACTTTTTCTGACTTCTTCATTAGAAGATATGAGGGAAGTTGAGCCTCCTTTTTAAAAATTCCATTCTCCTTTATTCATAGATTTCATAACAATGTAGACGTTTTCTGCACTCCAAAGAAGTGAGACATTAATCTCACCCCAGCAACTTTTACATTCTGTTCCCAACATCCTAGACCTTAGCACGTGACTAGCAGGAGCTTTTAAGATGTAGGCAGCCTGGCTTCAGAAATGCACAGTTATATGCCATTTAGTACCATTTATAGTTTTAAAGTTTACATTTTGATTAATAGGAGAAATTAATAAATCATGAATTATACACTATTCACAGTGAAAAGCCTCCAAGTTTCCACGAAGAGATTGAGATATTAAATGCCTATGTAAATCATATGTGATTTTTTAAGGCAGTCTTGCGTCAATCATGTTTTCATAAGTGCTAACGTTGATGTGTTTTTCTTCTTTCAGTAAGGCATCACCTCTGTCCAAACAAAAACTCAGCAAATCCTCTTTCAGAACTGAATATTAATCTAAACTATTCCAGTTTCTAATGCTGGGGATTTAGCTCAGCTGCACAGCGTCTGCCTGGCAAGCGTGAGGTCACGAGTTTGATTCCCAGTACCAAAAGAAAAAAAAAAAAACTATTCCAGTTTCTAATTTAAGGATAAATTAGTTCATCACTAGAATGAAAAATAAGAATAAGCTTTTGTTTCTTAAGCTTAAAATTCTCTTAGTCTGATATTTTGTTCAGGGTCCAAGGAGACGAATCTTGTTTATTTCCTAGTTCCTCTCAATTTCTTTCTGCTTTTCATTTGCCATTCTTTCATTCTTGGAAATTAATATTTTCCTATATATGAGGATCTTTTGGACCTGCCAACTGCCACATCTGTCAAAATGCTGAACACACATTGTTTAAAAATAAGGGTGGAAACTTGGCCTTTCATTAAAATCTCTAAAACAAATACATTCTCCTCCTTCTCGACACTTTTTTTGATGCCTGCTATTCACATTTATACCCACCCCTCATGATGTCTTTATCTGTCCATGGAGAGGCAGAAAGGAGTCACCTTCCAAAGATAACTCAGTCAAATAAGCATTGGAGAATGCTCTGGTGAAGCATAATTTTGTTGTTTCTCTGGTAAAGTGGTAGGAGTGAAGGAACTTAAATCTTTTACTGACAAAAGTCATTCTAAGCAAAACTTGTATTTATCACTATTTTTCTAGTCTTAGTTCATCTAAAGACAAAGTTAGCATTTTAAATGTTTTCTTCATAAAAATCTTATGAGCAAAACTTACAAACAAATGAGATGATGAATCAGTGAATACATTGTGACAGAATTTAAATACTTGGTACAAGCAAGTAAATGATTGATAATTAATAAGTGTTTTCTAGGTGGGAGACTCCTAAGGACCAAGTGGGAAGCTTTCTGTAAAAATACATTGTCCAAGGAAACAAAAAAATTTAAAAAAATACAGTTTCATATTTTGCCAGACCCAACAGTCATACTTTCTTATTCTAACAGCTGCTTCTGTGGACAGCAGGGTCACTTGAGAACAGATGGCCACATCTGTTGCTCTGCTGGTTGGGGGTGCCTGCTTCTGCATTGTTCATCAATGAACTTTGAATTTCCTTTATCAGAGAAGAGCTTAATAATCATGTGTGATATATAACAAGGCCAAACCCTCAGAGCAGAAAACACATAAGGCAAAGCGTGTACCACCAACCCACATACGTGTGCCATGTCAGAACGGGAGAAGAAATGGAAACCCACGGTCTCAGTTTTGCCCACCCTAATGAAACACCAGCTGGGCCTTGGGTTCAGCTTTCCAGGAAGCTTTGGACAAAAAGGACCAAGCATCCTTTCTCATGGCATGGACTGACTAAAGAGTGCCTAAAACTTTCTCTCCAGGGCTCAGCATATATGCAGAACTACGAAAAATAGCCCACAAAAGCAGAGCTTCCCACAATGGTGGGGGTCCTTAGACCGCAAGCAGTCTCTGTGTGAGTGGCTTGGAAACTCTGGAGCAGTTCAAGTTCTATGATCTTGGATCATTTTGTCTCCAGGTTTTCTCCTTTCCAGACAAGACCTTTCAGGTTAACCCAAGAGTGTTACAACAAATAACCAAGTATGCCTGTCCCCTTCATAATTTCTTTTGTTTTTAATGTAAATGAAAATCAACAGCCACCATAAATTTTATGATCTGCAGAAAGTGGGTGGAAGCATTTCAACCTCATTATCTTTTCTTGATTGTTTTTAGAGTCCAATAACAATAACAAAACAATACTGTTAGCTTCTCCTGGCGCACGGTCAGTTCTAACTGCTTTTCCTTTGCATGTCCAGTGTGTGGTTGGGTTGAAAAATAATGCCAGGAAGTGGCTACTGAGAATTTTGTGGGATGAGAGCTGTCAATGGGATGGAGAAACATTAATGATTGATGAGGCAAATTAATAATGGCAACTTCCACGTAAGCCCCAGCCTAAAATTCCTGGACCATAAGTAAAGAGTTGTATGTGGTCGACCAAGTGGTAAGTATTTATTAGTTTTTTTTATTGTCTTGGTTAAATATGTTTTATGTTGGTCATCAAAATCTAGAAATTCCTCAAGTTACGCTCTAACTACACAGAGAAAGTACATGGCAAAGAGCAACAGTACGTATCCTCATGAATTTTAAAAACAATGCTTTGACAGTATAATATTCATATTCCTATATGAATGAAAAAAGGCATATATATATTAACTTAGAGATTGGTTATAGAGAAGAGTGTACATCCAACATATTTCCAAGTCTTAAGTCAGAATTGAGGAAACATAAAGTCAGCTACATTTAGTTTTATTCTAAGAACAAAAGGCTTATGAGCTTTTCAGAAGTCTCAGCATTGACCAGTCCCTCTTAACCTTGAACTGTTCTGCTGCTCCAAATATGTAAGATGGTGATTTACCTAGTACTTTCATAAGGGGTGTAGGAACTTTCTGGTGGTTTTAAGAGTGATAATTAGTAGGTATGTCTTCTACTGGCTCAGAAACCTTTAATTTGTGTTTCTAGATTTTCTAAAGTATATTTGCTCACTTTAACTTGAAATAAAATAAATTCATGGATTGGTTGCCTTCTGGATGGGAACAATGACCCAATGCTAGTAAAACATCAGGGCAAAAAACTGCAAATGTTTGATCCCACCACCACCATAGAACGATTTTGGCTACTACTACACAGAAAAGCTTGGGATGGTCCTTCTTCAGCTTCTTGTATTCCAAAGGTCTGTTTAGAGTCACTTCTTCTCTAGGCTTAATTATCTGATCAATATATGAAAAGCCAAAATGTCCTTCTCACAAGTTTTAATCCAGAACTGTGACAATTACTATATTCACAGTATTATCCATGAGTCAGTCTGACTTTCATTTCTTTTTTTTTTCCCAGTCCGACTTTCTTTAGGTTTGGTTTCATCACAGCATCCTAGTCAATAGTAAGGCTCTCTTTTTTTTTTTTTTGGTACCGGGGATCGAACTCACGACCTCGTGCTTGCCAGGCAGGCGCTTAAGCCACTGAGCTAAATCCCCGGCCCTAAGGCTCTCTTGAGGGAACCAAATCTGCTCATGGGGCATGGATCTGAGTTAATACAGGGAGTTGCAAATTAAGACCTATTTTTTTCCTCCTGGCTCTGTTATTCTCTAGGTGCATGAGCTGGGGTCTCCTTATTAGCATTCAGTTTCTACAACTTGCATAGATACCCTGTTGAAGGATTCCTATGAACCAAGACTGCAAATCACCCATCACCAACTTTTACTCTTTTATTAGTGCTATATAACGCATCTTTTCTATCCCCCCTCTTTTAGGATAAGAGAGATAGGTGAAAATGAACACAGCTGACACTATTCAAAGCAGAAAGCTGAGACTGCCCTTGGTGAGTACCTGTAGTAGGGGTCACGGAGTAGCTAGTGGTTTCCTTATGCTGCTGAGTGTATCGAAGATACTGGTGTGAAGGATACTTCCTGGAATCGTCTCTGTTCCTGCAGCATCTCCTGGAGACCATCCTAAATAACATCCACTCACCATTGCATAAGAATAGCTCTCTACTCTTCCATATGACTTTAGTTTTGTGCTCAGCACAAGCCATGCCAAGCAAGGTATCTGACTTTACACCACAGATTCTGAAGATGAAGCAGAGACACATACAGACATAGGTCCGAAGAAGCTCTGTATGATTTCTAACATAATCTACCAACCAGCCTTGCAAAATTCTTGTCTTCTCATGTATGACATGTTAAGACTTTTTTACTAAAGAACTCTCTTAAATGTCAGCCTGTGTACTTTGCAGAAAACGTTTTGGCTCTATTCACCCACATTCTTTTTCAAGGTCATTTTAGTAAAACCAGATAACTGGAAGATGAATGTGTGGAATCTAATTTCTTAATGGTATGGAAACCTAAAAATAGTCTGACTGTTTGATGTTTAGCTACAGATGATGATTTCTTTTTTCTCTCCCCCCCTTTTTTTTGAAGTTTGGAGGATTATTTAATGAGAGACATATGCAGCAAGTTAAAGCTTGTAAGCTTCCTTCACGTCAGTAATGTAGAAAACTCCTTACACTGGTCTTTCTCTGCTGCTTTTCTTTTGGCAGGCACTCTGAAGCATGCAAAAGATGATGTGAGTTCTCAAGAAAACTAGAAAACAATGAAGAACAAGCACCTTCAAGAGCTTTGTGGTCCCTCCACCCCTGTCAACCCCATCCACTTCAAGACTCAATCAGTGAGACTCAAATGCCAAAGATGTGATGGTAATGAGACGCTTAGAAATCATTCTCTGATGCGCTGTCTGGGCTGCAGGGACTACTGTGGGAATAGATCCCAGTGTCAGGTCGATTATGAGACCAGCGGATCCTCTGCGGGCTATTTACACTGCATTTGCCTCAAGGAGCACACGCCTTCCTTCCCTCTGCTCCAAGTTTAGGTACAAGTGTCCATTATTGCTCTAAGAGCTAGTCTTGATTGTGCTTAATTGGTATTTCCATTAGTTTGATGAACACAAATGGCATTAAATGCCAGGATTGGACACAAATTGAAAATGAAGAGATCCTGTGCGTCCACATGGGAGGGCGAGCAGGGATTTTGAAGGCAGAGTGAGAGGACAATTAGCAGGATTAATGGACTCTTTCCAGGAGAGAGATGACACCACGTGCCCCTCTGTTGCTTGAGTCTGCATTTATCTGGAGATCTCACTGGTTTCAGAACCACGAGGACCCTTTCAGCATAGGCACAATGTTTTGTTGCTGAAGTAGGACAGGAGGCTGGTGAGCAGGCTTGGGGCCTCCCATCAGTTGGAGGAAAGTCCCTCTCCTGCCCTATCAGGTATGAGCCTGGAGTCCCTGCCTGTGCTTCAGAGCAGCCAGAGTCTTGTCAGCCTGTAACCCATATCCCTTCTGCCCGCAATGGCACCTTGTATATCTCCATGTAATTGGGATATATGGAAAGCATAAATGGAAAATCTCCATAGAGGGCAATCAATCATGTCATCAATGTCCTTTTCTGAAGAAAATAACCACAAATGTTTTAGTGAAAATAAACTAATTTCATCCTGACTGTTCTACTGTTCTTGGTTTTATGACCATGTTTTTCACACTGTGTGGAAAAATACAAAGAACTGCCCAGGAACTAAAAACAGAAATGAATCTGTTTTGAGGAGCATTTTCCCCCTTGACTCTTGTGCTGTATTTACCAGATGTACCCTCCAGCTTCCAACGAGAACCACACCATGAACCTGAGGCCCATTCCAGCACACAGTAACTAAAGCCAGGATTCCTAAGACACAGAAATGTCTTTAGCATCTTCTTGGCAAAGTATTTCATATGAATTTCCAGTATTCTAGCACTTACATCAAGGAAAGATAAGGAAAACAACTTATCATATTTAATATGAAAGTGACAAATTATAACAAGCCAATATGACTTTGGTTTAGTTCAATTATTAGACCTGGCATCAGTTGGTATTAGTTATGGAAGATGATCTTCCATAACTGCGTATGTTGACATATTCTCACCAAGAAACTCAGAGATTTATAAGATTTATAAGACTGCATCTTCAAGCTTACTCTAAAACATTCAGTTAAAAACTACATATCAATTTACCTGTACATTGACAACTGGATTGTGTAAAATGGTGGGGGGAGAAGACCCAGAACCTTTTCAAATTCACTAACATGTGGTACAACTATTTTCACTTTATAGTCACTGAAAGGGAAGTTGATGGTGGCAGCTATGAAATTTGCCTAAATAGAGCATTTGCTTGTATAATAGTTTTTCTTTTTTCCTCAAATTATTTCCTTTCTTTCCCATTTTAATCATAGAGAAAGAGAGAAAGGAGAGTTAGAAAATCATTTCATGTATTACTATGGCCCTCAACAATTTTCTTACTTTGAGTTTCTCACCCTTACTGAACAACAACAGCAATAAAAAAGACTGAATTACATAGGATTAAAGTTGTGTCTACTAGAATCATGCGATAATTCTTTAGCATTTTTCTGAGAGTTGGGAAGGGAAAAGTCTACTTGATTGATTAGTGTTTGGATATACATGCCTGCCAGTTCATGAA
The DNA here is from genome assembly GCA_004027295.1 of Dolichotis patagonum. Lineage (NCBI taxonomy): Eukaryota > Metazoa > Chordata > Mammalia > Rodentia > Caviidae > Dolichotis > Dolichotis patagonum. Next base: position 101,548 of record PVJX010003797.1, read on the forward strand.
GCATTTGGCTAATACAAATGCTTTATCCTGCATGACTAAGGGAACAATAAAATGAGAGATTGTTTTGTTTTTAGTAATGGTGAGAATAAATTTGTAATTTGTTTTTTTTTTTTTTTGCTAATGCTCATTAATCAGTTAGCAACCAACTATTGCAGATTTAAAAATATTTTTTAAGTTGCAAATGCATTGAACACAAATAACCCACTGAACTTCCTAGCTTAGTAACACCACACCCCATGGTCTCACTGGCTTCCCCTCCTGATCAAAGGACTAGCTAGAAGCTTTGGTTCCCTGGTACTGCCAGCCCTGTGGGAGAGGGTTGTACCACATATCTGCAACCCAGAAAAAGATCAAACGTAAACATTTTCAAGTATGTAATTCCAGCATTCTGGGAGAGACTATGTGGGAGGATCACAAGTTTGATTCCAGGCTGGGAAACATAGTGACTCAGCAAGATCTTATTGCAAACTAAAAATTACACAAGTGTTGGAGAGCTAGCCAAGTGCAAAGGCCCTGGGTTCAGTCCCTAGTACTGAGAAAAAAATCAAAGTGTATCACTTTCATCGCATCCATAGTTGAACACAGTAAGTCAGAACTGTCCGTATTTTCTTTAAGTTGAATCTTTTGTTTCCAATGTTACTTTCTAAATTATCTCTTTGGAATCTAAGATTAATATGAGCACAGTCAAATAAATCATTTTATTAAGAAAAGGCAGGCCAATATAGATATTATCAAGACACACAGTTTGTCAAAAAGTATTTGTTGAGTATTTCCTATGTTCCTGCTATACAAGAGTGAATCCGCACCGACCGTTCATGGATATTCCTTACAATATATGAGTCTCCAGGTGGACTACAATGTCACAGTCACATAAAATACAGCCAATAGCATCTGGAATTTTTCAAGAATGAAATTGTTGCCATCTCCCCGGTTTATGCAGGTCCCTTTCTCTGTGATTACCAACGGGCTCAGACTTGCCTAGTGGGTCTGGAGGCCACGGTCCTTAACCTTGCCACCCACTCTCTTTTGAAGCTCTTATATCTTTGCTCACATCCCTGCCATACATCGCAATGCCCCCACCTCCTAAATTCTCACCATCTTCCCACTTCCCAGCCCTGGAACCTGCTTTCTACTCCCACTCCTCGCCTGAAATTGCTTTCTCAAATGTCACCCATGTCAGCCATTACTGACTCAATTCTTCCCCTCGGTGGCCCCCTTGGGATGTTCTCTACCTTTTGGCATCTCCTCAGCATCAAGGCAGCTTGAGATTCCCCCGCCTTCTTGACCCTTCCTTCCTTCTCTCTTGGTTACTTTTGGAAAGTAACACTTCTCCAAAAAATTGGTTGACTCTCTCTCTGCAGTGACCTTCTCTCCTGGCTTTCTGGTTTCAGACAGGATACCTCATCCTTCCTCTCACTTGGTTGCCCAATTCTGTCAGTTCTACCTTCACTATCTCTAGTGACTGTGGGATCTTATGGGTTGTCCTGCTATTCCCTCCCTTCAGCCCTCATCGGTCTCCATTGTGAACTGGTTTCCCCAACATTTGTCCCTGCCCACCCTCCAGTTTGTTTTCATAGCCCCTCTAGGCTAATCATTCTGAAGAAATGACATCACTGTGACATTTCTCTCTTTTGAAATACTGTTAGCATTTTTTGTTCTGTTATTCTTTTCTTGTTTTTCCTTTCACAAAACTCATGGTCCTCCCTCCAAGACCCATGGCCATGGTGGTAAAAGCTACTTTTTCCTCCCTTCTCTTTTGTGTTCTTCCAGCTGTGAGAAATATCTTCCTTCCTCACCTCTATCTTTCACCCAACTCCCAGTTCTCACTCCCCTGAAGCCTCTCTCTTTGTGACTGTTTGGAAGGT